>JPKD01002198.1:0-33351 GCA_000750935.1 Pseudogymnoascus sp. VKM F-4519 (FW-2642)
CGGGGGGGAGGTATAATGATATATATAATCTTGAGGAGTAGGTGGGGTGGAGTTTGATGATGGGATGGTTGGGGGTAAATGGATTGAGGGTTATGTGGGAATTAATAGTGTTTAAAGGGGTATTCTGTAGAATATGAACTGAATAATGAAGGTCGGTTTATACCTCCTCCACGGCACAGACAATCGGAAGGACATCGTCCACTCCAGAAAGGAATCCGCACTAGGTATGGTACGTTTCCGACGTTGCTCTTCCAAGTCCAATATAGCTGTGCGGGGGTTATGGCGTGTTGTGCTGGTGTAGCTGATATCGTTGCTGTCGCTGACGTTCTTGCTGTCGCTGCTGCATTTTTGTCACCGCCGCCCCCTATCTGCCACTGCTGTATTCTCACCTTTCACGCCTACCATAAACAAGAGTTGGCGTATCGTACGAGGTTAAGATAACAGTTCTGGCTGTCATCTTGTTGTTCTTGTCAAGTATGTACCGAAGTCCAGCAGGTATCTTCTTAATATCGTCTGGATACAAACGTACTAGCCACACTACTGAAACACCAAGACCTGCCATCCATTGTAACCGCGTCGCTCATGTCAGCGATGGCTTGGACGATTTTTTCAGACGTTTCTTCTTCGATTGCCTTGGCTAGTTCAAGACCGACTTCCTCAATATATGGACAGACGGTATCAACGCTGTTTCTGTTCTGAATATTGGAGTTTGCGCCGAAGCGGGGGGTTTTTTGGCCTTACAAGGCGGCGCTGGGGATAGTTGATATCGTGTCTCTCAGGGGCGTCCGCTACTCCGACATCTACTTCCTGTATTATTGCGGCGTATTCAGCTTTGGGTATCCCGTTGGAAAAATTCGATGCGTGCACGAGATGTGATTGGGATGGCACACACGGCAAATAACTGGGAATTAGAACCGACAATAAGTGCGGACTTCGATATATTTCTGATCGTTTCGGAGGTCTGATTAGGTGACTCACGTTTATCCATATTTCTGACTGTTTTGGAGGTCTTATTAGGCAAATCTGTCTATCTATATTTCTGATCGTTTCGGAGGTTTCATTAAGTGGCTCTGTTTATCCACATCTCTGATTTGTGCCCCTTTTGTCACCGGTGCATTCTCGTCACTGCTGTATTCTCGTCACCGGTATCCCCTGTCTGTCACTAGTGCATTCTCATAATTTATTACTTCATCTCTAGTCTCCCCTCACGTGGAATTCTTAGGCACATCAATCTCAAATCCGTACCAGGATCTACAAACACACGCGTACATGTTTTAGGTTATTGTTTCCTATTACTATGTGCGTTGTAGTTCAAACCTGGATCGGCCGTCAGGTTTATAGTAACTGTCCTTCCGGAAGGATCGATTCTTACCTGTTGCAATAGTAGTTGTTCATACTAGTCATACGTTTTGAGATGTGAGAGCTGCGCCGATGGTCTTTCCCCAGCAAATCCTACGCAGATATGTCAGACCAATCGAAGTCGACTCATACACAAGGAAGTGCGAAAAGCAAGGGAAAAGGAGAGGGTTCTCCCCGAGGCGCGGGGTAGCAATGAGGAAAGTAGCCTAAAACTATCACCTGAGAACCACTGCCGACAGACATGAGGAGGAGACCATAGAAGCTGGGCATTGAGCTGGTGTATATGTTATCGTTGCTCCGCTGTAGCTCTTGCTGTCGCCTCTGTATTCTCGTCGCGCTGCATTCTCGCCACCGCCTCCCCCTGTCTGTCACCACTGCATTCTCACATTCATGCCCGCCAGTCTACCATCCATCCAGCGCCATATTGAAGCCATGGTTTTTCCTTCAGCTCGGGCCAACGCAGATAAATTCTTCTTCAATACCCATTTCTCGTCACTTATTTAGAGTGACAGTGTGAGGATTATCTTTGATGCGGTTGCTCTGTCTCTTGCGTGCATTGCTTTATTTCTTGTCTCTTCAGGTGGAGGAGTTCGAGGTAGATTGATCTCGGATATGTTGGTGATGTGATTGTTCTCGGAATTATATTCATCATCTCCATCTTCACTCTCGGAAGACTCCTGCTGCTCTCCTCTAGCCCCGTCCGACTCCCTCATCTCCCCGCCCAACTTTCTTCTGCATCCCGGAAATAAATACCCTGCTTCAAACAGTTACATCCCATAAAATAAGTCCTGTAAGAAGCCCAGCGATGGTCTCCCACAGCTGAAAGCCATTATAACAGACAAAACGAGGGAATCGCAGAGATTGGGCATCGAGCTGGTATATCTATTATGTCTTCTCTCGCTGTCTCGTCATGAGGTATAGGGATGCAAAACACTTTCTTTGAAACCAGGTCAACTTTCTCGACCAGGGCAGGATCAACATCTCGATGCTTGCCCTTGCAGCCTAGGTTGAATATGAAGCAAGAAGAAAAACCGCCGTCGTCACCACTGCTGTGTTATCGTTGCCGTTCCATTCTCGTCGCGGTCGTATTCTCGTCACGGCCGCCCCCTATCTTTCACCGCGCTGCATTTTGACGATCATATCCCTCACTCCACCATCAACCCACCGCCTTAATAGAGGAATGTTGTAAGTATGCCAACCTTAGGACGGATCTTGCTCATCTCTTGTATGGGTTGTGGTAATAGAAGACGGGAATTCTGGCTTCTGGCCCGGTGATATAGGTATCGACCCTAGATGGGCTTCTCGGTTTGAGGCTGGAATTGCTCTCCCCTTTCCCACCCCCGACCCTAACCCCCCCAAAAATAGGAATGAAGCAAAAGAATAAACAAAAACATACAACAGTGGGTATTCGCTGGTGGTCACCCACCCAACTACTAATCCACCGATCTCAAGCAATCCTCTAGATAATAGTTAAACCGGTGCCATCCAGCCTAGTAGTTGAGCCTCGCTGCCCTTACCCTTATTTTGTGATCGCGACTACCTCAACCACCTCGACCACCCAGAAGTGGGTCTAGTTTTGACAACGCGTTGCACTGCGACAGTGGACGCCTTTAGGTGAGCAGGGTGAGTGGGTGAGCGTGATACAATGAAGAGGCCTGTGCGCTAGTAAGGTAGCCACAGCTTATACGGAGGTTATGTTCATAGGTTTTGTGAGTGGGGAGAGATATAAAGCCTCGCGCAGGGCTCCGCGGAAATCGATAATGTATCTCGCCTTATATTTTGTAAGTGATCGATACATGAGTTTATGCTGCTGTGCACAAATCCTTGGGTCCCTTGTTCGATCCACTCGCAAAACTTTTGAACATTACCCCTGTACTGACTCGTGTGAAGGGTCAATACTTGTGAACTAGAGGCCCTGCTCAGCCACCACTCCTTTACAAATTCTGGTGCTGTGTGTTGTGTGCCGCGATGTTCGGCCGGCACCTGTTTCATTGGTCAGATACTTATAAGGAGGTTATGTACATAAGTTTTGTGTTGATGCCACTAAGACGGAATCTGCGGGGTACGCTTAAAATGGAAATTGTAACACACTCAATCGCAGGGAACCCCAGCTTTAGTTGGTTGGTTGGTTGGTTAGGGGTTGTTGGGCCTGGCTCCGAAAGGCTGGTGGTTGGTAACTTCTCGATTTTTGAGTATGAGCTCTCCCCTACCCCATAAAGAGCCTTAAGGAGAATTGGGGCATTATTACGAGTGGGTCTTTACGTTCGTAATTAGCTTAATTGATTTACATGGCTTACGCTATTGAGTGTTACGCTACCATTCTAAGCGTACCCCGCAGATTCCAGCTGTGTGGCATCAACACACAGACTCCACACTTTGTCCCAGGCCACCTGCGGATAGAGATGCTGTAAAGAATCACACGCCAAAGGCTCAATCAATGTTGGCTTTTGCAAGGGTAGAGTGGCTGATTTTAGGAAGTGAATGTCTATACGGAGATATATCCACGCCATACCATGGCGGCATTGCGTGTTAACGTATCTGCTCATGGACTTGATAGAAGACTAGTTGGTCGGAAGTATGAAGCGATCAAATGAGACGGGATGAGATGTGGAGAGGGGATAGATGGTTGGTTGAGGGCGCTATTTTTGTGGACGCGGATGGTGGAAGGGGATCCACTCCATGTGCATGTATGGGATGGATGTTGCGGGGTATAGCGCTAAGCTACTCCCCCCTGAGTGATTGTCGCGACACGCTCTGTTAACAAAAGGCAACTGCGAGTTAGATCTTCGTATTTACGCCTTTACACCTTCTTTGGTCAGAAGCTGACACAAGATTCTATGAACTTCAAAATAGCGGGTCGCTATAATCATTTAGGCGGTTGTAGAAATTGCCTACCAGGTTACTTTCTGGCAAGTTCCGGCATTGACAGGGCGCTACCAGGGGAGCTGTTAGGGTGCCATCATTTTGACATTCGCCACAAGCCCGTATGTGGTATCGATCCGCCTCGGAAGTGGTTTATATAGTCTGGGGCTTCATTATTGCTCCAGATCTGGTGCGAATTACCCTCTCCGTCTCAGACTACATACAGCCACATCACCACATTGAACAGTTATCGTTTTGAGGTGGCGATGTCTGTGCTGTTGAGTAATATATATATGTATTCTTCGGTTGCAGTGCCTAAGGTCTATATATCCATGATATTGAAACCAATTGCATGAGATGAGCAATGCAGGTCCTTACAGAGGAGCAAACGAGAGCGCTAGCGGCTGAAACTAGAGGTCCCATTCTCCTCGGTCTTTCGATATCCTTTACCGTTTTATCTACCATCTTTGTGGTATTACGAGTCATCGCAAGGTTCTGGATTATTAAGGGTGCAGGATGGGAGGATTATACTATAGTGGTGGCTATGGTACGTAAGAGGACGCGAATTGTTATCGAAAGACACAGTCTAATATACTACGTCTTTAGGTCTTTAACGTAGGAATGGCAGCGTGTCAGATTGAAGGTGAGCCCTTCCTTTAGCCTCCTGATCTCCACGGCACCTAATTGCTAATTCCTCCTCAGAGGTGAGATATGGCACTGGCCGGCACGTACAGTTTCTTGAAACGTCACAAGTCGTTGGCATTCTCAAGGTCAGCTCCATTGCTCTCTCCAGAAAATCCATTGATCTCACGCTTATAGTATCTCTTCTGGAGCATCATCTCTTACTGTGTCACCCTCAGCCTCGTCAAAACGAGTATTCTCCTCCAATACTACCGCATCTTCGGGGGGAACGATGCAACGAGATATGCAATCTACGTGGCTCTGATCATTGTCATCGCATTCGGAACGGAGTGCGTAATCAGTGATATCTTGACCTGTGTACCAGTGCACGCCTTCTGGGAACTCAGTCTCCGGCCGACCTCTAAATGTGTGGATCAGAACAAGTATGTATTCATGCACGCGGCTAGGGCGACGATTCGAACTTCATACTAACTTTGAGCAAGGCTCTTTCTGGCCAATGCCTGCATAAACATCGCTACCGACCTGATAATTGCCACGATTCCTCTCCCCATTATCCATAAACTCCACATCCCCTTCCGACAGAAAATTGCATTGATGGTCATCCTCGGCATCGGTTGGTTGTACGGACCCCTTCTCCCCCCTCCCGCAAAACCACAAAGCTCACATCACCCCACATAGCATATGCGCCGTCTCCATGCTCCGGCTTAACTCCATCATCGACCTCGCTAAGCAAGCCGACACTACCTTCTATAGCGGTGAAACAGCTTACTGGTCCACTATCGAAGTCAACGTCGCGATCATCTGCGCCTGTCTCCCGACGTTAAACCCTATCTGTAGGCTGATCTTCCCACGCTACTTCAGATCGACCCAAACCGCGGAGTATGACTCGAACAGTAAGCGCATGTTAGGCAACAACGCGTTCGTTCAGCTCGCTGAGGGCGCCTCTGCGTCGAAATCGAGGCAGGTGGGCAAGAGGAGCTGCAATGGGGACGAGGACGGGCTGCGACCGGCCGAGAGGTACCAAGCGGGGGTGGCGGCGAATCTAAATGGAGACGACGGGAGGGCAGAGGATGGGAACGAGCAGGCGATTCGGGTGGAGAGTAGCGTGCAGCAGACCGTCTACATCGAAGACGATGAGAGCGGGCAGAGTTATACGAGTGCGAGCGTGAGCCAGAGGGACTTGATCCCTATGGTTCATGGGCGCTAGTGGAAATGGAGTTTCTCCTTTGACGATTTAGACTTCATTTGTGAGTATGGCTCACAAATGACAAATAAGCTAGGAAATAAGAGCAAGGCACCCTTAATATGGTATGTAAGTTAAGATAGCCAAACTTCAGTGCTGATACGAGAATGATGCGGAAGTGACGCCAAACTAACACGAAGATGTTGCTTCGCCTCACTCACCCCACTCACCCCGCTCACCCTGCTCACCCCTACCCTCACTCACCCCTCGTCTCACCCTTCAGGCGGCAAGTGGCCCCGATTCGGCGCTATGCCTATTGGCACAATTGAGACTATTAGCCAGAGGATACGCAAGCTTGTGTATGGCAGAGCGGACGGGATGCCCAATTCTCTTGAGTCTATGGTCGTATGTGATTGTTCTTTGAGTATGGCACAATGTAGGGGTGACGAGACTCTCGGATCGAGACCACAGTACGCCCCCCTTTTTATTTAGCCTCCGCCACCTCCCGTTTGTTGCCGACTACGGCCATTCTATATTGCCCCTGCTTGTCGCAGTATATCTGCCGGGTGAGGGGATCTGAAGGTAGCCAACTCCGTCTCTTCTGAGCGTCCCCTTCTCATGTTTCCTCTAGCATGGGATATTATAGAAGCTGGGTATCGAGCTAATATACCTGATATAATTGCTCTCGCTGCCCTGCTGCTGAGGTGCAGGGATATGGAAACCTCGCAAGCATAAAAAGGGACCTTGCGTCTGAAACAACAGCTGGAAGAAGAAGAGAAAGTCGAGCAGGAGAAGGCCGCGAAAGAGAGGGCTGAGCAAGAGAAGGAGACTGAGAGAATATAAAGAAAAGACGCCTCTACGAAGAGGCCTTGAGCCGTGAGCCAACTATGAAGTGAGGAGTAAAGCGCTGTCGCTGTATTGTCGTCGCCATTATATTCTCGTGATGGCAGCCTCTTGTCACCACTACATTCGCTGGCATAGTTCGTGCCTGTCCTCCCACACCCATAAACACTCCGGTGTTGACTCTCTCCATCAGTCGTAGCTCAGCTCAATATCCTCCCATTTCATGAACTCTTCCGTGTACCCCTCTCTCGCTAAGGGCGACCCCTCTTGCCGTGTAATATAGTGCGACAGCAAGCCCGATTGTGAGAAGTTCAGAAATCTAACTACTGGTAGTGGTCTGGTACTAGATAGACACCTGCGTGGCTGGAGTAGTTCCCGTCTCCTGTTCGTGCGTAAATAGGGGCTGGTATCCACACTGGCAAAGCTGGGCCGCGTTTCTCTTGACCGATCGCAGCTCATGAACGTCGATCATATCGACGTCCCATGAAAGGTATCTACGAGCATTTCACAACACGAACGACGAAGGTAAGATGTATCATATTATAAAAGAATGTGGTTCAATTTGAAGAACTACAACCGAACAGAAGTACAACGCGGCAATATTCCAGCCAACATTTCAAAGCCTCTCCCGTCAGGCAATCTCCTTGCGCGTAGCCTCCTCAACATGCGCCATGCTATCGCGGTTAACATCGTCCTTCTCGCCACCGAAATGGATCTGCTTCTCCACAGCCTCAACAGCCTTGTCGGCGAGAGCCTTGTCCTCGAACACTGCGTACAAGAGTCAGCTATCAATTCAAATTTGCCTAGTGGGCGGGGAAACTTACAGAAAGCGAGTTCCTCGAGCGTACGCCCTTGGGTCTCAGGGTACATCCAGTAAACGAAGGAGAACTCGAAGAAGATCCAGCCGCAGTAGATGGCGAAGAACTTCCAGTCGAGAGCATCGAGGGCGAGCGGGTTGACGTAGGTGGAGAAGAAGCCACCGAGCTTGCCGAAGATCTGCTCGATTCCGATACCACGGCTGCGCTCGGCGTAGGGGAAGAGTTCGACGAGGTAGGCTGGTGGAGTGTTAGTGGGAGTTTAGCTTTTGAGGGGGTGGGGGAAAGGGAGCGTACTGTATGTGAGGGCGTTGTTACCCATGTTGTAACATGGGGAGTAGGCGAAGTAGAAGAACAGGGCGGCGATGGAGGCAGCTTGGTTCTTGGTTTTTGCGTTCTTGGCCTCACGTAGCTTCTCGAAGGAAATAGTCATCGAGATGAAGACCATCAACATACTCGCCGCAGAGATCATGAACATGTGGCGACGCTTGAATCGCGTGATGATCAAGGCGAGGGCTGTGGCGTTCATGAAACTCCAGCAGTTGTTGGCGATGTTGATCCTGGTCTTGGCAAATTTGGTGGTGTATCCCATGAGCTCGAAGAGGAGATTGGAGTAGTACGAAAGAAGCGTGTTTCCAGACATCTGTGTGAACAGGCCGAGCATCATGGCGATGACCACACGACGACGCATACCGGATGTTCTGATCATATCCGTCCAGGACTGTTTCGAATGTTCCAGCTCCATCTTGATGGTTGACTTGATCTGTGCCATTTCTGCCTTTGCAAGTATAGAGTCTGTGTCACCCTCGGCGTGGTACTTGACTAGAACGGCGTAGGCTTCCTCGTCGCGGTCCTTGCTGATCAGCCAACGGGGGCTTTCTGGTAGGCAACTATATACTAGTTAGATCATGCGCAGTACTTTTGGGATCCAAAGCAGCGTATACGTACAAGACGAAGCAGATCTGCAACAATGACGGGCAGATTTGGAGGATAGAAGGCAGACGCCAACTCCAGTTACCCTTGATTTCGACAGTTCCGATCGTGATCGCGGAAGCCGTGATGGCGCCGATAAAGTACGAAGAGTTGAATAGGGACGTCATAATGGCTCGCTCTTTGGGGTATGAAAGCTCTCCAATCATGGCAGATGCAGCAATAATACACATAACAATGCCAAATCCGAGGATCATACGGGCGATGATGTACATTGCAACTGAAAATCTGTTAGAACTCTGCAAAGGCACACTGTGCCGATTCACTTACTGTGTTGAGAGAAGCACTGCAGGATTGCTCCCACGACCATGATAATAGACCCTACCATGATCGCCCATCTTCGACCAAATCGCTGGTTGATGTACGGCGCAACTGGAACACCGAAGATTGAACCGAGTTGGTAGCAAGCTGACATGAAGCCCAACAAATTCGGCTTAATCGCCGGCTTCCCCTCCTTCAGGTAGCCATCGCCAAAGTCTAGAATATGTTAATACTTTTTTACACCGAATTCGCTGCAGGATCACATACAGACGAGATACTCTGGCGTGAGCTGGAGGGTGTTGATCAACTGAGAATCGAATCCAGATGTCATCTCCACACCCATGCAGCAGACGAATAGGTAAAAGTACAGAAGCCTCAGATTCTTTTTCTTGTACCACGGCACCTTGTCCTCCGCGACCATGCGCGTGAGGATGGGATCGGACGTGCCATCGGCAGCAGAAATGACACCCATCGCAGCAATTCGTTAACAGGCAGGTATGGAGAGGGCGTTGCTTTCTGGGACGAGACGGTTGGAAGCCGGGCCTTAATGGGAGAGACCAAAGACTTCGGGTCGCCGCCGACTATATAGCATAATGGAGCCATGACAGCAATTCCTGTATGGGTCCGTGTAGAGAGGTGGATTCGGATAAAGACACGGAAATATAGAATTGAGTCTCATGCTGACTACCCCGCGTTTTTTGTACGGGGGTGGTCATACCGGGATGATCTCCCGATTTTCAACTGGCTGTGTCGTGTGGATAAATCACCGGACGCTGCCAAGCGTAGCGGCCAAAATTGATGTTTCTTGGCCCCATAACTGAGTCTCGTTTCACTCCTTTTGGACCTATAGGGAATGTTGTGGCTGCAAAGCTAAGCTAACTCCACGAGGGTAGCGGCTGAACTCTCCGGGGCAATAATTGCCCCCAGACTCCCCGACGAATCAGTTTGTGGAGACATGCGGATGTACACATGGCAGTTTATATTTCCGAATGGCACATTGGGACGGGGTGGACTATCCGAGAGTGAGATGGCTAGAAGGCACCGAAGGACCACCGAAGCATTGAAACCGACTGGATAGAACATCACGGCCAAGGAATGGCACGAGTAAGGCAATCCTATACCTGGCTAAAGTTCTCTGGCCGAGGTGAGAGGAGGTTCCTTTCCATCGTGCCCGGGCGGGTGGAACGCTACTGTTATGCCGTCCTTCCTATTCGGGCCGCCAAGTAAAGCCGTGCCCCGGATTTCGTGGTAAGCCAACAGGGGGGTCAGGCGAGCTAGTACGGAGAAATGTCAGGATAGTTGAAAATGAAGGCAAAGAGGTAGGCTTTCACGCCGGATATGTCATGGCAAAGGCACAGCTGACGCGCCAAGAATCCGTGGAGAAAGGGGGACAGTCGACCTATTTCTCTGGGGAAGACAGCGTCTCTGGGGAAGATAGTTTCTCTGGGGCGATCGGCTTCTCCGGGATACTGACACTGGCGCTGCCGCTGGCCGCAAAACTAAACCTACCACAGTAAGTATTTTCTCCTTTGCCAAGGACAGGCAGAAGACAGAACCTCATCTCGCAGTTAATCGCACGTGTGTGTTATGGAGTAATTATAACCTGTCATGCATGCACTATGTAAGTGTCCAGTAAGCTGACGGTGTGTACGAAGAAGCTGCGATCGACACCTCAGTAATTCCTGTCAGCTTCCATAGAATAACCTTACTGTACTTCATACAGACGTTTTGTAGACTAAGGCTAGTTTTGCTCTCTAATGCATGCAAGTGAAAGTAGTTAAGGGGTGAGGTCCCTCGATGAAAGGTGATGAGATAAATGAACTCCCAGATATCGTGAAAAAGTCAATCATATAAGGTTTAGACACGCATATTAATTAATGTAGAGCTTTTTCTTCTAACTGCCGAGTAACAGGGGCTAGCGAAGGCGGATGACAAATCAATCCGGACACTTGTCAGAAGTCGCAACAACAGCGGATCCAATCAATTCAATGGGCTCTGCATCACCACTAGAAGAATGAGAAAAAATATAATCAGAGGAGATTAATACATTAGTCTTTCAAATGCCCAGTTAATTAATTAATTATAAATTAAGAAACGGGCTCAATACTCTGCACTGAACTTTGTTTCTCGCTTGCGACTTTTGACACTGTCCGGATTGTTTTGTCAACCGCCTTCGTAGACAGACCACGTGATGTTTGCTTTCTGGATATTGGAAGCCTGCAGCAGTGGTGGTCTGTCCTGAACTCCTTGCAGAAAGTACTCCGAGGGAAACAGAAGCCTGCATCGTGAGGTCACCTGACTTGGCGTAAAGTGACACGCGCTCGGAAGCACGTTGTCGCGACGACATGCGTTCTCCACTTCCACGCACCAAGTTTGCTTCCAGGCACAAACGGCAACACCGACCGCGTCGTTTCGTTCCGACTGGACTAAATATGCCATGGACAGCAAATAAACAATAACTCTCGCCAGCCATCAAATTCAAGTCGGCTGGGCTCCAAGCACGATTTCTCGGGCGTTTCCATTCCCCGAGACAAAGGCCCGAAGGCTCATGAAATGGCAGCCCTGGAGAGAGCCCGTCTCCGGATGGCAAAACTCGGCGACGGAATAGCGCTCTGCTTTGACGATGAGGTCATCTGCGAAGGATCGGACTCAGAGGACAGTCCTCTGTCAAAGGCGGAGCGACAGAAACGGCGCGGGGCTATCGAAAAACGATACATTGCTGGACATGCTCCAATGATAATGTCAGCACAGCTTAGAGGACCATTCGACAAGAATAGCGGATGGGTAAACCCGTGGCGATCGAAACGGCCGACCCAAAAGGAGCCAACGAACAGAACGACAGTTACGGAACACCCGAATCTCGCCCATAAAACCACCTCAGTTGTCGGGCTGGGAAAGCGCCGCAGGGATGATGGCAACTCATCCAGCTCCGTTGGTACGCGAACCAAAGCATTGGCCGAATGCTCCAGCACGTCAATGGATATAGTCAACAATCGCCAGCCAGAGCAGCCCCAACTACATTCTGGATTCAAGCGGTTTGTCGCGAATCAGCTTGAGAGGCCCACCGATTTTGCGAGCTTGAACGAGCGGGAAAATATATTACAAAAGCCAGGCATTGGCATAAAGAGGAGGGCTGATGCAGATTGGTTAAAAGGGGCAGATGTTGGAAAACGCTCTCGCAACAACTGGTCAGATCCTGCGTCGCCAACGCCGAAGGAGAGGACGCGAGATATCGTCGGCAATGACAAAGCTATAATAGATGCGTCTAGTATGTCTATGTCTAATGTGAACATTGCGAAATTTAATCGACAACTACCTGCTGAAACGGCGAGCCTGTCTGAATTTGAAGATATCCCGATTTCGACAGCGGATTCCGTACACTCAAAACGCACCTCAATTCAGAGGCGTGGCGATGGAAATGTCCAGCCTACTCCCAATGTCACTGCCAAAAAGGCCGAAGATAAACGGCGTGAAATATCGCTGGGACCAGAGTCTGCGTCTAGAGTGTATGTGGAGTCGGCATCTAGTGCGGGAAGTGTGGATGGAAATGAGTCAGATTTGGACATGGAAATTGGCCGCACAGCCCTTGAGTATTCCTTGAACCGTTCATCCGTGGAGCCCGAGTCATCATTTGGACACCAATCAGTACAACCATGTGCTTCAGTGCTATCATTTGAGCCGTCGCCCGTTCATACTATTTCGCGGAGCCAACTGAGTCAGGAAATACTCCATGGCCTCTCACAGGCTTCACAGCTAGCTTGTTCAGCTGAGCAACTGACACCCCGAAAGCCGGATGCCTCTACATTGAATATTGCCGAAAGTCACCCCTCAGGCCTGGCGAAGCGGAATGGTCTATCGCTCCCAAGTAAGAAGACGCCTTCGCAACTTACCTCAGCATCTTTAAACCATACATCACAAGCAAGAAGTCAATCACATCCTCTCCCAAAAAGCCCAGTAGAGGTTAAACTGCTCAAACCTAAAAGAAATGGCCGATCACGAAGCTTCGATTCTCCGTTACCACCAGGCAGTCTGAAGTATCGCAGAGTCAGGCGCAATGCACCAACCACGATCGAGGGCAGCCAGAATGGTGATACGAGCAAGGTTATTGGGAAGCAGAAGACACCTGAGGCGGCCCGTCTTCAATCAACAGAGGTTCAAGATGATGCACACAAAAAAGATGCGGTGTCTCCCGCTAGCCAAGCCCTGAATTATGTCGATCTAGCCAGGGATCGGTTTTCAACCTTTAATTCCGGGCGGCTGCTGCAGCCGCCTGGCTCCGTGCCAATTATTGAGATAACCGACAACGACGCAGATGAGGATTCAGAAACGAAACCATTGGATAGAGATATTGACGATCGGGCGCCCACACATGCCTCTGTTCCTCCAATATCGCCAGTTACGAAGGATGGGCGCAATGAATTGGAAGCCGCGCACGAGAGCTGTCCTACGCCAATAATTGATGGTCGTGGAAGCGAAAGCAGTCTTGATACAACTGCTATGCCTTGTCAAGAAAACGGAGAAAGTGAGGGCCTCTTAGCCAGCGAACAGGCTCTTGGGACACAACCGCCTCCCATCGAAATTGCAGCGGAGACAAACAGCGGAGATGTCGAACACAGAGAAGAACTCCTCTCTTCCAAGGCCACAACTAGCGTCACGGAAGAAGCGACCATTGGAGATGTTACATTATCACAGGACACAGGCTCTCTACTAGCATCTCCTGACCTTACAGACAATGAGTCCACGCTCGTAGAAATTTTACAACATGTTTCTCAAGGGCCCATTCCGAAATCCTCGCCATTGCCTCCATTGCCTGACATTGTCGACGACGAGCAATTGTCAGACGCAAGCTTTATATCTGCCACTGAAGAGTCTATTTCGAAATCCCAACCCGCGCCTGCTGATGTTGGAGACGACCAAGTTTCAGAGGCAAGCTTCACGTCTGCTCCAGAAGAGGTCTATTCCCTTCCTGTACCGCAAAGTCCCTGGGCAGTTGAGGATGTGTCTGTACCACTATCCCTTTCGACCGAGCCTACCGTACGTACCGGAAACTTCTCAATGAGCCAAAGTAAAGATACTGCTCTGCTGCTTGCGGGTACTGAGCCACATTGCTCGAGCGCCGTTTCATCCGTGCACAACGTCGAATCATCCGTCCCCAATCCCGAACCGCCCCAGACCAACGAACTCGTTTTCAGCGGCGTTGTATCTTCGGGGTTGATACCCACAGGTTCCGCTCCGCCAACCCCAAAATATCTCTCACCGCACAAGTCTCACACTCCACAATCGGCCAGGGTCGGAAACGACGACCTCCTCCCTCTATCCAACCCCTGGGCGAACAACACACAGACTCCAATAATACATCCACGCCCTATCAAACGGAAAAAGCGCGTCTCTTTCAATCCCCCGCCACTCGACAGCGACAACGAAGACAAACAGCCCAACCAGTCAAACAACAAATCACCCGAGTCAAGGGACCTCTCCAGTCCGCCTCCACCACCCGAAGCTGAGTCTCTTACAGAGGGGAATAATTCATTTCACCGGAAGCTCAAGTGGACGAGTGGGATATTATCTAGGCGCGCATCGAATGATCAGCTTAGCGTGCCTAGAGAGGATACTGTCCCAGGCAGCCCAGGCGTTGGTGCTATGGCCGAAGCATTTTTGGCTGCTGATGTGAGGATTCAATCCGCGGATAGCAATTCCGGAGAAGTGCGTGACAAGGATGTATTTACCAGGTCAGAGAATTTTGACATAGTCGAGGATGGAGAACAGCAGGATAAAGCCAGCGCAGCTCCCGCTGTGCGTGCTGTACCACTTATGACGGAGAGCCACCTGGTCAACCCCTGGGGCGATGAGGGTGAGGCTCCCCTGTTTTGTATGGCGGACTGTAAGCCTGATGAGGACGACGGGTTGGTAGAGGATGTACTAAGTGATATGGATGCGATGCTGGGCGACTGGAATGTAGACGCTGAGTTGGATCGTGCAAAGAGGGAAGGGAGAGGGAAGGCGGAGAGAGATGAGACTGCCAGGGAGAGATTAGTAGAGGCGGGCTATTAATGTATAATTGGAAGGCTGAGGTCTTGATGCCGAGCTATTGGGAAGCTCAGGCATCACGGTACAAATAGAGATGAGTGGTTATAATTGCTGGGGCTGGTTTCCTTACTGTCGCTGGCTAGCTGCCTTGTATAGAATATCAAACGCTTGAACCACCCCATTTATTTTATGATCATGAATACGAATCACTGTATAGTGCACATGGAATTCAGCGTCATGCTTCAGAAACGAATACAGCTTAGTTTCTCAAGCCCTATAGACAACCTCTTCGCCCGGAGCATACATGAGTACCACGACTATCGCATTCCCTCCACCAAACACCAAACGCCCATTGTTAAACCCTAATAACAGCCTTTTATCTTCGACTTATTCAGCAACAACCTTCTTTTTCGACTTCTTAGCCTCGACCTCATCCTTCATCTCGATATCCTCAGCATCAACGATCAACGAGTCCCTAGTCCTCTTCAACCCCTTCATCTTCCTCGTCTGCAGCTCCCCGAGATCCTGCTTGCCGAGATGTATCCTTCCGACCTTGTCACCCACAATATCAGTCGAGATGTTCTTCTTCGGCCTCTCCAGCGTCGTCCTCGCCTTCCTCATCGCCTCCTTGAGCATCGCCTCCTCAGCATCCTTCATCCTTCCAATACGGAAGTCCATGCGAGGACCCATCTCCTCAACTTCCACGCGGGGTAGCTTCTGTCCGCTCTTCTTGGTCTTGATCAGGTACACCCTAAGATGGATTTTTGGCTTCGCCTCCTCCCCATCGACAGTGTCGCGTGCCGCGATAGACACCAGGTACTGCAACCCCTCCACATCAACCTTCTCAGCCGGCTCGCCCTTGAAGAAATCCGTGAAGAAGCTCTTCGCCATCGTGTACTCGTTCGGGATTGGGCTCTCAAACGGCGTACCGCTGAACAAAAGCATAGGCTTAAGTCCCACAGCGCACTTCTTGTTCTTGAACTGGCTGAGCAGGCGCAAGCTATCCGGGTCGAGGTTAAGCTCTAGCATATCCAGAACCTTGTAACCGAAGGTACGCACGAGCGTCAGCGCATGCGGGCGCTTCTTGCTGGACGAGCCAAAGACGAGCAGCGAGGCGTCGTTCTTCTCGCTGAAGAACTCGAGGGAGGCGGCATCCTCGAAGGGGTGGATCTCGTTCTTCTTGGTGAACTTCTGCGCTAGGGGTCGGCGCAGCGAGTACAGGTCTGTGAGCGCATCTTGGGTCTTCTGCGAGCACGAAGTGCCGCGGAGGAAGAGCGCCTTCTTGGGGTTCTCGACGGGCTTGGGGGCCTTCTTGTCGAGGGCGCGCTTGGAGCGGGCGTTGCGGGGTTTTCTGTCAATGGGTTAGTTTTTTTAATCGTCTTGTGGGGGGAATTTGCGTTGGAAAACGTACATTTGGCGGAGCATTGTGATGTTGTGTTGTCTCCAGGATTCTGCTCGTCGCAAGCTGCCCTCATTGAAATCTGGGAAAAAGTTCTCGAAATGTTCAAATCGATAGTGGTCACGTGGAGATAATGCTCAACGTTGGGCGCTAGTAAATGTACGCCTTAAAATCTAGGTTGTCTCTGTCACAAGGGAATCATCATGTCCACCGTATTCAGCATAGCATCCCTGTAGTTTGTGGGGTAAGTATTTGGACCATCCCACCCGAGTTATCAAGTCCCAAAGCCGACTCGGCCTACGATTATCTCACAACGCCGAGAGCATCATCGTTCTCCAACTCCAACCGGCGCCCACAATATTACTACGCCTGTAACGACCTCCTCATTGTTTACTTCTTATCTCCTTTAAACCTCATGCAGATTTGCCAATAGCTCACCTGGCTCTCTGCTTTTGAAGGGTCTTTGCGCTGAGCGACGTTATCTGAGATCTCAGCCGAGGCACATCAGCCAAAATGGCGACGGCTAACGCAGTATACGTGAGTAAACAACGCTGAAAACCACAACACTGCGTGATAGAATCGAGTTGACGAGAGGGAATATAGAAAGCGCTCAATGAGATAGTGCTCAATCCTAAATATGCCGACTTATTCGCCCTCGTGAAAGCCGCGCGCAATGGTGCTGTTTACGGTGCCAAAATCCGCTTTCCCCATGCCTTGGTGTACGCATCCTCTCCTGCGCTCGCTGTTACCCCCCTGGCAAGCAAGCATACTGACAGTGATTCCATAGCATGATCTTTCTCTTCCGCTCCGGAACGTAAGTCGCAATCCCTCGTCTCCCCGTCGGCTCAAAGCTAACCGCCCCTCCCTACAGATTCAGAGAAAAGGCCCGGCTAGTCTACAAAGCCACGCGCACACACGCGCAAAACCTCGCCCGCTTTGCGGTAATCTACAAAACGGTCATGATCGCGCTCCGGCGCCTCGGCCCGACCGGCAAGGAAGGCCCCTACGACACTTTCTTCGCTGGGCTGTTGGGCGGCTACGTCGTGTTCGGGCAGCGCAACCCGCGCACCGGCAAGGTGTCGAGTGTGAGCCAGCAGATCGTGATATACATCTTCGCGCGTGTGGTACTGGGGCTGGCGAAGCTGAGCGTGGAGCCGGGTACGGGGATCGTGACGAATGTGCAGCTGTCGAATAAGATTAAGGATAATGCGTGGCCGGTGTTTGCGGCTATGAGCTGGGGCGCGGTGATGTATGTGTTTAGGTGGCACCCGGAGAGTTTGCAGTCGAGTTTGAGGAGCAGTATGAGCTATATTTATGTGCAGAGCGATCATTGGGATAGCTTGAAGACGCTGGTGTGGCATAATAAATAGGTGTCTGGGGAGTGGTGGTTGGGGCTTGAGGATATTGAGGGTGGCAGGATGGATTCATGGCGGGTTCATGAATGATGTTACGAGTAGGTTGCCGTCTGAGGATCGAGGGACCGTGTTATAGAGACGTATGGATCTCTCGCAATGTTGGTTGAAATAACCATGGCGCATAGGATCATATTAAGAATTGTAGATAGGCGCGCATATCAATAAATAGATTCTGTTCAAGAGACTGATCTGTACCTGTGTCTCCCGAAGTTCCGAAGAGCTGTAGATAATAGCTGGTTTTATGGGAACTATGATTAAAATTGATGTGCTCAGTCAATCAGGGTTATAATCAACAAATCGGTCTCTCATGAATGGAGGTAAACAGATATATTCTATTAGCTTTAAGGCTATCTGATAAAATATAAAAACTTTCGATTCTGGTATTTCCATTCCTCGACGTCCCCGCATCTCAATCATTTTATTCATAAAATCAGAACTGGCATATATGCATCCAATCTGGACAACGAGGATATACTACCACGATACTGTCATACTCATCAAATCAATCCACAGAACATAAAAACCCTTCAAAACGGCACGCTAGATACTCAAATCCACGAAACCAGTTCGCTCTCAACAGATCGGGCGCACTAGATTTCTCCGCGACTCAAAGCTTAATACTCGACGTCATCAGGGGCAAAGGCCTCGCCATCCGCGCCAACCTCCTCGTAATCTCTCTCGAGAGCGGCCAAATCCTCTCTCGCCTCGTTGAACTCGCCCTCCTCCATGCCCTCACCGACATACCAGTGCACGAAGGCACGCTTGTTGTACATCAGATCGAACTTGTGGTCAAGGCGGCCCCATGCCTCCGCGATGGCGGTGGTGTTGCTCAGCATGCTAACGGCGCGGTCAACCTCCGCGAGCGCACCGTCTGGGTTGGAGGCAGATGCCGGGACAACAACGGGTTTCTGGTAGTTGATACCGATCTTGAAGCCGGTTGGGCACCACTCGACAAGGTTGAATGACTGCTTGGCCTTGAGACTTGCGACGGCGGCATTACATTCGCGGGGGACGACATCGCCACGGTACAGGAGCGCGACAGCCATGTACTTTCCAGCACGGGGGTCGCAGACAACCATCTGGTTGTTGGGCTCGAAGCACTGCAGGGTCAGCTCCTGGACCTTGAAGCTCTCATGGCTGGACTTCTTGGCGGAGATGACGGGGGCGTAGGAGACGAGCGGGTAGTGGATGCGCGGGAAGGGGACGAGGTTGGTCTGGAACTCGTTCAGATCGACATTGAGCGCGCCGTCAAAGCGGAGGGAGGAGGTAATCGAAGACACGACCTGGGCGATCAGGCGGTTCAGGTGCTCGAAGTTGGGGCGGGGAATGTCGAGCGAACGGCGGCAGATGTCGTAGATGGCCTCATTGTCGACGAGGAAAGTGCAGTCCGAGTTCTCAATGGTGGAGTGGGTGGAGAGCACGGCGTTGTATGGCTCAACAACGGCGGTGGAGACGCGAGGAGATGGGTAGATGGCGAACTCAAGCTTGCACTTCTTGCTGTAGTCGGTGCTTAGGCGCTCCAGAAGGAGGGAGCCAAAACCAGATCCAGTTCCTCCACCGAACGAGTGGAAGATCAGAAATCCCTGGAGAGATGAGCAGTTATCTATTTGCATGTTAGTTAAGGAATGCCTTCAAGTTCACGATGCAATTGGCGGATATAAATGCGACGAAGGTCGCATAAAAGGTGTCCAATCTATAGATATGGTCAGGATAAAGGCATAGTCTTACCGGCGACACGTCGGACTTTGTCAACCACAGTGTCAACCAATTCCTTGCCAATTGTGTAGTGGCCTCTTGCGTAGTTGTTTGCTGCATCCTCCTTGCCGCTCACGAGAAGCTCGGGGTGGAATAGCTCTCGGTAGGTCCCAGTGCGAACCTCGTCGATTGGGCTGGGGTCGAGATCGACAAAGATAGATCGGGGAACGTATTTTCCGCCTGAAGTCTCGTTGAAGAAGGTCTCGTTAGACCCGGTTTCGGCGATAGCTGTGGCCTCGGGATCCGGGCGACCATCGGGCAAAAGGCCATGCTCAAGCAGATAGCTAGGAACAAGTCAGAAAATCAGTTACAATTATAAAAAAATATTAAAATTAACAAGTACTTACAGTTCCCAAGCAGCATTTCCAAGCTGAACACCAGCTTGGCCAATGTGGATGTGACAGATCTAAGCTCCATGTCAGAACAGCGACTTCGCGCTAACGAAATGCTCACCGACTCTCACATTGGAGAGTCTAATGAGCAGATAGTACGGGTTAATAGGTCTTACTTCGCCCCTCATTGTGTCCAAAGAATATATTCAAATGATCAATATGGTGGGTAGTATCGGGTATCAATTAAGCACAACTCGACAAGAGAGCGGCGTCTTGCTGTGCAATAATATGTGGTTGTTAAAAGGAAAGGGGGTAAATGGGGTCAATGGTGGGGTTGTGGTGTTGGTTAGAGGCTTAGTCATCAGTCACATGATGTGTATACTTGCGTATCAAACAACGATACGGCGGCTGTTTATGAGGTCTAGAAATGCCATCTGTAACATTTAGGTAAATTGATAGCCAACTTTACATTACATTAACTCAAATCATGTAAATATAAAAAGGCTTACTTGTAATTAGAATTACTTACAAAATAATGAGGCTCTGGTAAACCTTAAGACCCTTATATTAAGGTTTTCTGGAACGCGTTGCTCTGCCAACACGCGGCAGCGATAAGCCAGAAGCAGGCGCGTGTTTGGTGATCAGGGTCAGACACGGGTTGCTTTTTGTGCCACGAAAAGCACGAAAACCCGGCGACCTTGGACGACAGATACTAACAACAGATACACATTACGACGAAACATCAATACGGTTATAGTACGAATTAGCAAAAATTATCACGAGGCTGCCTCTCAGCAACTCAAACCACTTCACGACGCGCCCATAACTTTCCAACACAACAACGACCTCCATGTCGCATAACTTATAACAACATCGGACTCAACCAACAGCAACCCGCGATGGAGAGTGCCTGGCTGGATTCTCTGTCGGAAGATTGGATTTCACAGCCAAACTCCGAACATTCTCCCGCAGGTTCCCTCCCATCACTTCCAGGAAGCACGCCGCCATCATCAAAATCCGTTCAAGAACGCCCCTTCGCAAGTCGCATACCAGTCCTGAAGTCATTGGGCCAATCCAGCCATGATTCAAGCGCCCTGCCTTTGAGTGAGCGAAGTCCGAATTCTTATAACGTCCCCATACCACATACCTCGAAACAGAGTTCGAAATTGCGAAACGAAATTTCAGGCGCTGGGCAAGAAAGACGGGTTTCGAGGACCCTGTCGGTATCATCTTCCCAATCTGTTCAGCATCATACGGTGCAGCATAGATCATTAAGCTCATCACCACAAAAATCGCGAAATACCCCGGAATGGAAGAAGAGACTCCTGCATGGGGACGTTGCCTACGGAGACCAGCGTGATTTGTTTAGTCCAGTCGGCCTGGAGAACATATTCAAGCCACCGCCACCAACAAGACAATCTTCAGCCAAATCATTATTGGAGCTGCAATCTAAGTCGGAGGATGTGACAATGCGATCAAGCCCTCCTCCATACAAACCTAAAGAGGTACCACAACCTTCAGAACGGCAAGGTCCCAAGCCTATAAGTTACAAATTAGCAGATACCGGCAGCGACCAATTCTCAGAATGCGACCTGAGCCAAAGCAGCAGCTTTCGACCGCGGAATACTATAAGCCGGAAAGCGTCGAGTCGAAATCCCTTGGTCCACGACGTTGCGCTGGAGGAAGCTGCCGTTGAGGAAGAATCAGAGGGGGAAAATGACGAGATTGAGGACGTGGAGCTTTCGAAGGGAATGGACAGCGATACCCATCTCCAAGTTACCCCTCAGAAACAGGATATCGATATTTTGAGCAAACGGCAACCGAAATCTCCACTCAAGGATCCCACGCCTAAACGAAGGCGAACATTACACGACTCTGATATTGACAATCTGTCTATTGACAATGTCGTCTATAATTCGGTTCTCGAAAGCCATCAGAATATTCAGTCTATCATTGGCAAGAAGAGGAAGGATGCCAGGCATGGCAACGATAACGAATCCGCAAACCCTGAAGTCATGGCTACGCGCCAGGTCCTCCAGCCCCGTACACTATCTGTGAGCCAACGGCGCAATTCCAGTTCGGAGATTGATCTCAACACTATCTCAAGACCACCGCCATGGAGCCAAAAAGAATTGACCGAACAACAGCAAAAGATTGCAAGAGTTCAGGCAGAACTAGACATGACGCGCCCAACAGGCCCTTTTGTTGGGATTAACCATCACATGTCGAACGACAACCGCAAGCCATCCGTGACTACCCAGGACTTCTTAGATGAAGCCAAGAAGATCATGGCAGGGATTCGAGGAAAATCACGGCCTCAGAGTGGATTGAACAGTCTCGAGGAGTCGGAATCGGAAATATCCAGCTTGAATGAGGCATCAGAAAACCCCGATCACGAGGACTCTTACCAGGAGTCTACAACAGAGCCATTTTCAAGGCCGCCGAGTCGCGAAGGTGGTGCGCCTGTGCCACGGCAAGCAAAAGAACAAAGTGATCCAGAGCTTCTGAGCCACTTGAAGAAGTATGAAGAGTGGAGCGATTTTGATGCATTGGTTGCCTCTTCCATCCCGTCAACTGTCCCAGTTAAAGCCAGCGAAGACGCAGCACCCAAACAGGATAACAATGAAAACGGAGTTGCTGCAAAGGCTACCGGCTGGACTTTGAATCATGACATGCCTTACGAAAGCGACCCACCAAACATCCAAATCACAGAATATCCCGAACTTCAGCGAAAGCGAAAGCATTCTACGTCGTCTCTACAAGTTGGAGGTGATGACGGAGCTGTCCACTCGCACGGATCGAATCCATCCTCAGGGCACTCAACCAACCGGTCAATCCCTACCGGGTCCTCCAGAAACTCGGATTCTCGACGGATGATAGCACCCCATACCGTTTCCCACCTTATCCCAGAGCAGCTTGCAGGAATGGTATTCGACCGTGAAAAGGGCATATGGGTAAAGCGCAAAGCCACCGACCCAAAGATTCTGGGTAATGCGTTACCCTCAGATGACGATGATCCGTTTGGGGATATCCCAGATCTTACTGTGGATGAGATACAGGAGATGCAGAGGATCCGAGCTGTAACCGCAAAGCAACGCGAGGAATCCCGCCTTTCGATTGTCCAGGAGTACCAAGGCCAGTTTAATTTCTCTAAAGGTGAAGGGCTTGGCGCACACCACGTATTTGGGAGCGCTCCTACAACGAGTGCGACCAAAAACAGTGGATCCGAGCCGTCACTTTCTGCGCGGCCTACATCTAGCGGTGAAATTCTGGACACGCAAGTGACGACTTGGGACGAGCAGCCAGAAGCTTCTGCTAAATCTGATATCGAGGCCATTGCCGACGCAGACCCGATAACTACTACCCGCGAAAAAACCCTGAAAAAAGTCATTGAAGAAGATGCCGAGGAGGAAATTTCAATCAATGAGAGCAGGTCGCAAGTATGGAACGATGTCAAGCCTCGACGAAGTGTAACCATTTCATTCTCATCGCCATTTTCGTCTATGTTGCAAGATAACTCAAATGAGCACCCAGCGTCTCGTATTTTCGATCACTATCATGAAGAGGAGCAAGACGTGAGTTTCAATGGGCGAGCCGAATCTTCTAGGTTTCAACAACGGGAATCTGTAACTCAACTTCGGTCGTCTCAACGCAGTGCACCTCGTTGCTCTTCCTTTGGCGCGCAGAACTTCACCAGGCGTCCTGTGTCACGCATAGACGAACGCGACGAGGATTCGTTTGCAGAATATATGGAAAATGGAGGTGCCCGGAGAAATCTCAGCATAGCTGTCACGACCCCAATGCCAGTGAGAAACACTTCTCGTCAAATTTCGACCGTCCAGCAGACACCGGATATTGGAATTGGTCACGGCTCTCTCTACCAGCTAAGCCCTCTGTCTGATTTCACTATGAACCACGCCGAAGAATCTTTTGCGTTTGAGGTCAGCTATGTAGCACCAGTGACCCGTCATCAGCCCGGCTCAAAGAGATCGCTATCGATGACTGTCAAAGAGCTCGTTCAGCGTATAACTGATGTGGAGCCTTACGAGCCTTACTGGCCGCATATCAGGCAAATCGATCTGAAGAAGAAGAAAATACATAGTTTGCACATGTTGAGCAAGTTCTGTGGCCAACTCGAAGAGCTCGACGTGTCCGATAACGAGATTTCGCAGCTCGATGGGACTCCAGAAACCATCAGGAACCTGCGCATTACACACAACTCTCTGACTGACCTGACATCGTGGCAACACTTGAGGAATCTCCAGTACTTGGATATGTCGAACAATGATCTTACTACGTTGGAAGGACTGAAAGATCTAGTTCATCTGCGCGCTATCCGAGCTGACAACAACATGATTGAGTCGGTAAACGGTATTTTCGGTCTTGACGGTCTCATCAGCCTCCGCTTGAGGAACAATGCTGTCCACGCCGCAGACTTCACTGGGTGCAACCTTCCTCGATTGATGGACCTTGACCTCAAGGGAAATAAGCTAAAGGCCATTGCTGGCCTCGAAGATTTGCGATCACTCGCGACTCTCCACCTGGAAGACAACTGCCTGGAGACTTTCAATGAGGGCTCCAACCACACTTACCATGGATTGAAGTATCTCAAGCTCAGCGGCAACAATCTCCAGCAGATTGACGTCAGCCATTACCCCAATATCCGCCTACTGTACCTGGACCGCAACCGTCTTGGGAAAGTCACCGGTCTTCTGAAGGCAAAACACATCGATAGCCTCTCAATGCGCGAGCAGCGCGAATCGGCAATCGACATGTCATTCCTCGACCAATGCTTCGAAGTCAGGAAGCTCTTCTTGTCGGGAAATCTCCTGCCCAACTTCGCGCCTCGTGTCGATTTCCTCAACCTGCAGTATCTGGAGCTCGCAAACTGCGGCCTGGAATCACTTCCCGCCGAGTTCGGGCAGATGATGTGCAATGTACGAGTGCTGAACTTGAACTTCAACGCGCTGCACGACCTCAAGCCCCTTCTCGGCATAGTGCGTCTCAAGCGTCTTCATATCTCCGGGAACCGCCTCACTCGGCTACGGAAGACTACTGGTGTCCTCAGCCAGTTCTCGAGCCTGTCAAATGTGGACATCAGGAATAACCCTGTGACGCTGGGCTTCTATCCTCCTGTCACAGAGACGAGAGTGGCTCTTCTTCAACGCGCAGAGGATGATGCCGAGGTAGCTGTCGAGGACCCGTTTACACTGCTTGATGCAGATGAGACGAAGGACAAGGCTTATGCTGGGCGATTGGATATGGAGACCAGGATGAGGAGGAGGGTCTATGAGATGTTGATGGTGGGTGGGTGTCAGAGATTGAAGATGCTGGATGGGTTGTCGGCCAATACTCAGGTCGCGGACGTCAAGGATGCGGTTTGGGATGAGCTTGTCAAGATTGGGCTTGTTCAAAATGTTGTGGGGCAAATCGAAGCTCCGGCAGCTGAGATGGCGCCACAAACTCAGGATGAGGAGCTGAAAGGTGGGGATGTGGATCCCGTGCAGGATGAAGTGGTAAAAAAGAAAGAGGAGCAGGTGGTGGAGGAGAAGAAGGAGGAGGTGCATGAGAGCCAGTGGCCGGCTGAGGATAGTTTTGCTTGAGCGCTTTTACGAGACGATGTTTGATGACTTGGTTGTACAATACCATGAGGGCGGCATTGGGTGGAGTTTTGTTGGAACTTGGCTGTTTTACTTTTGTATAAACAGGGGCGTCTTCTTGATTGTCGTTTTTTTAGGTAGAGAAGCTGGCTATGGAGGTTATTGATGTTGATTGCCAAATCGGACACTTATGAAATTGCAGAGTTCCATCCAGTGTCTGTTATTACGTTTCTCAGCCCTATATTGAGAGGCTCGAGAGGTGGCCAGTGACAGCCATGCGGTGCCGCCGCGTGGTTTCATTTCCACGACGTCGCATCCTTCCCGTGTCTGGATATTGCACTGCTAGCTAGCGTGTGGTCAAGGATGCTTGTTCCGTAGTGCCGCGTTTTAGCTTCCCTGCGGCGATCTCGTCGTCGTCCGCGGTTCAAAATATCACGATCAACAAAACAATAAAGTGGTATAAATTCAAAATTTCATCATGGACCCCTCACAAACTGTATCTGTCGTTGTTTATGTATCACCCAAAACAAGCCCCCACATGCGTATCTGATACATCCGCTGCCGCCAAGCAAACGCCGCACGCGGATACGATCGTTGTACCTGCAAGTACCTTCCAATAATAAGTTCGTTGACATGCACCGTCCCGCCACAAACACGTCGTCGGCCCAACATTGCTCGCATTGACCGTGGTGGCTTATTATTGAATTTATTTCCATCCCTCCCCTTCCCCCGCGCGGAATGCAAATTGCCAAGACGTAATTAACCTCCAACAAACACCCACAGCCTCACAGTATCCCGGGCCCATTGCCGCCTGTCCCCTCTCTTCCCCTCTCTCTCCCCTCTCTCTTCTCTCACCATGAACTTTTCCTCCTCTTCCTCCTCCATAACAGAGGCAGCGCGCGCCAGGATGCGCCCTATTCCTGTTCACCCGTCGCGGCTGCTGCCACATCAACAGATGCATCGCGAGGGCCCTGTGCCAAGGGCGCCGGGGGAGCGAGAGCCGGACTTCTATGAGCGCATGACGCCGCGGAATCAGAGGCTTACGCAGCTCTATGTGTTTTCGGCGGTCGCGTCGGGGCTGGGGTTGTATTTGTTGGTGTGGAGTCTGGGGTTGATCAAGTCGGAGAAGCTGTTTAGTGAGGCGGCGAAGACGCACTTGTTGGCGCCGTATGGGTGGGCTGGGTATGGGTTGGTTGTTGCTGCTGTAAGGATTTCACTGGGGAACGAGATTGATTGTTTGTCGAAGTACTGACTGAGGGATCTAGTTCGTGGCTGCGGTATTATTGAGCTTCGCCAACATTATACGCATCGTCTCTGTCGAATCGCCACTGCCGGAAATCTTTGCTGCAGCTGCCACTGGCGCCATCTCTGTACTCCTCGTCGTCTTCGGCATAATCAGCTACTCCACCACCGTCAACGCGGGCGCCGAAGATGGAATCCCGTACGACATCTGCACAGCCCCCGGCGCCGACCCCTGGAAGCGACTCCCGTGCAGCGCCGCGAGCAAGAAGCGCTTCCTAGTCCAGTTGGCCGGGCTCATCTGCGCAGGAGCAGCTGCGTGAGTACCATTTCCATCCCAAATCCTCCTGCTTTCATCCACCTTGGTTGCACCTTGGGGGGTATCTGTCAATTTCAAGCTTTCCTTACGTAAAATGCGGTCGTTTGCTGACATGTAACCTTCACACAGCTTCTTGTGCTTCTTGTTATTCGTGCTGCACGTGAGCGAGTTCCGGAATCAGAGGAGTCCGGGGGGACTCTATGCAAGGACGAGGGGATATACGAGGCTTAGTCTCAACCCTTATGAGGTTCAGGATGAGGATGAAGATGTGGGTGCTGCTGGACCGAGTGTGCATCTAAAGTGAAAGATTGCAAGGGGGATATAGAGATAGGAACCGATAACAGGGGAGGACGGCATAGTGACCGATTACTGGGAACGCCCTGGTGAATAACTGGGACAGGAAGAAGGGGATACGGCGATTGGGAGAATCTTTGGACGGGAATATGACTTGTGTGGGACATTTGATTGGGAGGGTATTCATGTTTTGCATGGTTTTGGAGGCATACGATGCACCCGAGGGGCTGGTGTATACAGGAGTCTCGGCAGAGGTTGATGTCGGGAATAATGATAATTCACATTGGCATCTCACCTGGGTTTGCGATACCGATGTTGATTTCTCCCTTCTGATTTTATGCGTGGTTATTCGGTATTGAGGTGCATGGAATGATGTATAAATAGGAGGCGGCTCCCCTCCTTTCCAAGCCAAACAATGCTCAAACGTGGATGGCGAAGCAACCGACTCGGAAGAAGGGGGGCTTAAACCTCGACGTAAGGTAGTAGCGGCCTTGATGTTCGAGATCAGTTGCATTGCTGGTCATGCTCTTGTTGTCGGATAGGTGCTGTTGTCATGACGCTGTTGTTGTCGTGTAGCTCTTCTTGTCGGGTGGGTATTGCTGTCGAGCAGCCCCTGCTGTCGCCACAGATGCTTCTGTCATAATTGTTTGAAGCAGTGGTGGTATTTGCCTCGACACTATTGGCTGTACAGCATAGTTTGTATTACGACTGCATAGTTCGGCATCTTCTATGCCACCTTTGTCAGTAATGCGATGCGGATATCCATGAGTTGTTGCCCAATATTGCTTTTTATAGGCATTGTCTGAATGTGCATTGCCTTGTGTGGCGTTGACAGCTCGGAGCACTTGCCCACTTACAAGAACAAGGGCAAAAGGATTCGAGAGTTCAAAAAACCAAAAGACTCATCAGATCTCTTTGGATCTGATGAGGAGAAAATCACTTGATTTTACTTTTTGATGTTTGTGATAAGTATATTTATTTGTTTTTTGTCGTCGTCGTTGTCGGGAGTCGAATTGGTGACCTTTTCTATTCATTTCCAACGCTGGCCAGATTGTCCAGATAGTGGTACTTCCACTACGCCACTGTGCCGCTTGAAAGGAGAGGAGTTAAGTTGAGTTATAAGGGGGTGGTTCGCTTGGTGTTGGGTGATATTGGGTGGTTGGCCTGAGGAATGGGGATGATAAAGGGGATGGAGATTGTAAGCGGGAATGGACGTAGGCAGGAATGGGCGTAGGCGTGAATGGGAAGTGGATTGTTCATACGGTTATATTTCTACATAGATACGTCTTATAATACTCTCTTTGTTCACAACTTAGACTTCCCCTTCGTCTCAGCCTCCCAAGCCCGCACTCTATCCTCCTTCCCTTGCGCAACCTTCTCCAACTTCTCCGCATCCGCCGCATCCTTCTTCACTCTCTCCTCATGCCCCTCCAAGTGTGCAATAACCTCACGATACATCTCCTGCTTCAAAACACCATAAACCCCGCTCTTCGACCGCTCCGTCAGCTTCCTCTCCTCCACCAACGCAACCACCTCCTCCCATCCACCCAGCTTATCCACCATCTGCTGCTCCAACGCTTCCTTCGCGGTGAACCTATGTGCCTCAAGAATCAAACTCCTGTACGACACAGGCGACAACTTGGCCTCGAAAATACCCAACATAGCTGGCTTAAGCGGCGCGCCGAAGTCGAGCTCGTTCAAGCAGAGGTATCCCCTCGAGGGGTTGAAAACGCGGTAATCGTGGTGCATAGCCAACATGAAGCCGCCGGCGAAGGCGTGGCCATTGAGCCAAGCTACGGTGGGCATGGGGTAGGCAGCCAGGCGAGCGAAGAGCTTGTACAGCGTGACATAGTAGCCGGGGGTGCTCATGGCATGGTCGAGGTCCAAGCCATTGCTGTAGAATTTGGTGATGCCGGAGGTGGTGATGACGACGCCGTGGGGGTAGCGGGCTTCGATGATGTCGAGGGCGAGGAGGAAGGCTTCGCAGAAGCTGGTGACGAGGCGGTTGTCGGGGGGGGAGGTGAAGGTGAGGAGGTAGGTTTTGGGGGCGGGCTCGGTGACGGTTACGGAGCCGTTGGAGGACTTGATGGGTATGCTGAAGAGCGTCTTGCCTGCTGGGGATGCCATTGTGAATGCGGTGTAATGGGAGGAGAGGCTGGTTGTAGTGTATGGGGGATATTATAGGGATCTATGTTCTTGGATGTGTTTATATTTTAAAAAGGCGGCATGAAAGCCATCTATGGTCCCGGGGACGTGCCGAGGTCGACGTTAGAATGATTACTTATCGCCAGCTCCGAGCCAGTCAGCCTTGCAAGGTGCGGGATAACTTCAGTCCTTATTTCAATGTGACATCGCCCATTAAAGTTAAATGCATATAGCATGTTAATATATATCCTCGTCTATCTTGATAATTAATAATAAATAAGAATTAAAGATTAGCCTTTAAACTATGTCGCAGTGTTCTGCTCCCCATACTTTTTCACATGCAAAGCCAAGTCCACTCAAATCTCAGCCTTCCCAAATGCCTAAGGCTGCTAGCGCAAGGCTACCAAAATGCCCCACAACGCTGACGACGTCAGGGATACAATCTGTCATCCCGCCTACCACAAGACGGAGCTTAAGAAAGCTTCACAGCAGCAGCAATGGCCGGAAAAACGAAGACAGAACATATCGTCTTCTTCCACCCAGACCTAGGCATTGGCGGCGCCGAACGCCTGATCGTCGATGCAGCCGTCGGCCTCCAGAAGCGCGGGCATAAGGTGACAATTTTCACGAGCCACTGCGACCCCCAGCACTGCTTCGACGAAGCGCGCGATGGTATACTTCCCACACCTATCCTCATAAATCCAGAAACTGACAATCACAGGCACCCTCGACGTCCGCGTCAGGGGAAACACCATAATCCCCTCCACCATCCTCTCGCGCTTCGCTATCCTCTGCGCTATCCTGCGCCAAATCCACCTCATCCTCCAAATCAGCCTCTCCTCCGAACTCTCCGCCCTCAAACCCACAGTCTTCTTCGCCGACCAACTCTCCGCCGGACTTCCCCTCCTCCAGGCCCTCTACCCGAATGTCCGCACCTTATTCTACTGCCACTTCCCCGACCTGCTCCTCGCCAAGGGGAGGCAGAAGTGGTATAAAGCGCTTTACCGCCTCCCCTTCGACGCCTGGGAAGAATGGAGCATGTCCTTCGCCGCATCCATCGCGGTGAACTCCGCGTTCACTAAATCGATCGTCACTGCGCAATGGCCCGCCCTCGCCGCCGCCCGCACGCTATCTATCATCTACCCCTGTGTCGACGTCTCGGATAAGCCCGTTGAGACAACAGACGACAACACACTCACCTGGCAAGACACCAACATCATCCTCTCCATCAACCGTTTCGAAGCAAAGAAGAACATCGACCTCGCCATCCGCGCCTTCGCCGGGCTCCCTAAACACGCCCGCTCATCCGTCCGCCTCGTTCTGGCGGGCGGCTACGATCCGCGCGTCACTGAGAATGTCGTTTACCACCAGGACCTTCTCCTTCTAGCAGAGGGCCTCGGTCTCAAGACCGCCACGACGAAGAACCTCGTCACGGCGCTGCGGGTACCGGATGATGTTGAGGTGCTGTTCCTGCTTTCCGTGCCGGGGGGGTTGAAAGATGCGCTGCTGCGCAGTGCAAGGCTATTGGTGTATACGCCTGCCAATGAGCACTTTGGGATCGTACCGCTGGAGGCGATGTTAGTAGGGACTCCTGTGCTGGCGGCGAATACGGGGGGGCCGCTGGAGACGGTGGTGGATGGGGTGACGGGGTGGTTGAGGGACCCGGAGGTGGTGGAGGACTGGACGAAGGTGATGGATTCGGTGTTGCATAAGATGACTTCTAAGGAGCTGGAGAAGATGGGCCAGAAGGGGAGGGAGAGGGTTAGAGCCGAGTTTTCGGAGGAGAGTATGGCGGAGAGGTTAGAGGTGTTGATGGGCAAGATGGGGCCGCCGCCGAGGAGCGTGAGGGGTGCGGCTGTGGCTGTTGTTATTGTGGCTTTTTCTGTAGTTCTTGGGCCTGTTGTTTCGGTGTGGAGTGTGTATAGTAGGAGGTAAATGTAATACCATCTTTATTCACACTATCTTTGCGCGAGGTTAAAAATAATGCTCGCGTACCTAATATGCACCCTCCATGTGTCCCAGAAACTCCCGAAATAAGAACAAGAACCCAAGTCTCTACACCCACGCGCCCCAATTCCGTATATACACCGTAACCAAAGACCTCGCCTCAAACAGCAATACCCCTCTGAGACCACCCTCCCGGCCCCTTCCACGCCCACGCCCACAGCAGACACGCAAGCCACACACTCCCCGCCATAGCCCAGAACGTAGTCTCATAGCACCCCCGCCCATAACAAAGCACATCCGTATCCCTATCCTCCACACCCCCCTTCCCCGCCGCCCACTGATACACACTACTATACACCACCCCCCACACCGTCGCCCCCAGCGCCGGCACGACCGCGACGATTCCCCAATTTGTTCCGAAGTTCTCCACACCCCAGATGACGCTGATGATGATGGGCGTGATGCTGAAAATCGCTCCGTAACCAGCTCCGACGGCTGACGACACGATCCAGAAGCGCTCGCCGTGACCTTGGATAAAGCCGCTTGCTAGTGCAACTTGTCCGCCTGTCATGAGGATGGAGAAGAAGAGCAGGAAGACGATGCGGGAGATAGTTAGGCGGGAGGGGCGAAATGATGGTGGAGGAAGGGAGGAGATGGACGCGGCCATGTTTTCGTGGGGGCGGGAGGCGGGTGCGAGGAGGTCGGTTAGTGTTCCTGTGAGGATGCGCGCGATGGTGCTCGTCACAGCGACGATGCTGACATGCGTAGCTGCTGTGGTTTTCGTCTCGCCCTTGGCACCTGGTTCAAGAGGTGGGTAGAGCGTCCCAATGATGGTGCCGAGGTTATTGACGAATGCCTCTCCGGGGCCGGTGACGAGGAAGAACCCCAGCGCAAGGAGCCACATCGTCGGGTCCGTCAAGAAAATGCGCGTCTCCTCATTTAGCAAGAACGTCTTCTTCCTTGCCTCCAGCGCCTCCCTCGCAGCCTCCCTCGCCTTAGCCGCCGCCGCCAACCGCCTAGTCGAAGCCGTATCATCCGTCGAATCATGACCATTAATAGATCCATAATCCCTCGCTGCCTCGCTCCCCCTAAAAAACGCACTATCCTGCAACAACCCACTCGCCTCCAAATTCTCCAACGCATCATCAATCAGCTCATCCTCACCCACAACCTTCAACCCCACCGACCCCAGCAGTCCCGCAGCCAACAACGTCACAGCCAGGAACAGGAAATACATAAACGGCTCCACATCCCCCTTCTCCCCCCCAGGTAACCGCTCATAAAGCACACGACTCCCAATCTGACTCTGCCACATCCCACTCAGCCCAAACGCCGCAATCGGCGCCGCAAGCGCAAGTCCCTTATGTTCTCCGCGCCCGAAATTCTTCGCACAGGTCGTCACAGCAGACAAATACATACTCGCAGTCCCCATTCCAATCCCCACAAACGCCACAACCATACACGCAAACGGCCACCCCCCCTGCGTCTCCGGAACCCCCACCTCCGCTGCACCGCTCCGATACGTGAATGCCGCCAGCGTGTAGCCCAGGCCAAACACCACCCCCGCGAAGAGCGATAGCGGCGCGGGACCCACGCGGTCGCAGAGGTATCCGAAGATGGGGACGGGGAGGTACATAGCCAGTTCCGCGGTGATGGAGATGATATTCACCTGCAGCTGTGTGTAGCGCAGGCGCTCCTGGAATAGGTGTCCGTACAGGGAGTAGGCTGTTATAGAGCCAGCGCAGAGGCAGGAGATGATTGCGCTGGCGAAGGCGAGGTAGCGGCGCATGTCGCGCTGGTGGGGCGTTTGGTAGCGGTCGGGGAAGTGCATGGAGCTGCTTGAGCTGGCGGGGTGGAGGGTCGAGGTGTTGTCTTCGGGGGAGGAGTCGGATTCGGGCTCGGCGGGGAGGTGGAGGAGGGGTTG
>JPKD01002200.1:0-18008 GCA_000750935.1 Pseudogymnoascus sp. VKM F-4519 (FW-2642)
GGTGGCTTGAGGGGCGGACAGGGGGGAGATGTGGTGATGGTGGTGGTGGTGGTGGGCTGGCGCAACCTCTTGCTCCATGGTGAAGGATGTTGTGGTTGTGGTTGCGGTGGTAAGGATGTTTTGTGTCTGTCCGAGGACAGAAAGGTTCTGGAAGAGAAGGCAAGTAGAAGGGGTGAATAAGAAGCGCCAGGGGAAATGCGCGGAACATTTATAGTCAGGGGGAGATCGTGCGATAGTATGACTGTATATATATCATGTGGAATTTGGGCAATCGTATGAGGGAGTCGTACGATGGATGGTAGATGAAGCTAGTGGTCGGGTTGTTATCAGATCAAGGGGTCGTAGAGGGTGTGTGGGTAGATGGATATATAACTATATGGTAAACAGTTGCACTTCGCTCGATAGAATGGAATGCCCGCAGTATGATGCCTTGGTCGCTCTTTCCCCGGCCATCTGCTCGTTCCTTCCCTGTTCTCTTCGCTGTTAGCTCCTTCCCTTCGAGTCTTGTCTTTCCATCGGTTGCTCCTTCCTTGCGAGTCCGTTCGCTCTTTCCTCTTGAATCCCGTCTCTTCATCCATTGCTCCTTCCACCCCAGTTCTTTCAGCCGTTTGCTCTTTTCTTCCACTAATGACAAGCAGTCTCCCTTGTCGCTGTCGTCGCGCCTCCAAAGGCCAAGTGTCCCACAAAAGCCCCGATACCCACTGCAATCATCACCTGTCCATTGTATGTCATGAACAGCAGCCTGCTCCATCAGCATCTACCCATATATCGATGTACCTCCCGAAAGGCAAGGGGAGGAACTTACATAATCATAAACGCGTAAAACGTCTGTAGTCCATACAAAGCGCTCCTCACCACTTTTGCGCGTCGCACATCCCTCGAAGTTTGTTGCTGTCCTGGGAGCAGCGTCGTCGTCTCAGCAGGTTCCTCGTCTCGGAGCGTTCAGCGCGGTCTCTCTGCGAAAAGCAAAACAAGATCTCGGCCAACAACGGGAAAGGGGAAAGGATGGGGCCGGTGTAACTACGCCGGATGGGGGTAGGAGACATAAGAGATGCGACATACGGGGTAGTTCATCCCTCCGCTTCAACAGCGCAGCATCGTATCGCACCGTCGTGGCGCGCAGAGCCTCGAACCCAGCCACGAGAGCGACAATGGCGAGGAGGGAGATGGTAAGTGTTATGGGCCCGGTGATGTGCCAGGAGCGGAAGATAATGCAGAGATCTTGAGTGGACCAGGTAAAGAGCATCTGGGGGAGGGGTTAGCTTGGTCGTGTGCAGGAGCATTGGGGACTCAGGGAGGGACTCACGTTCATGTTGCAGCGCGCCGCGGAGGCGTCATGGTCGCCATGGCCCATTGTGTGTGACATTTTGAGCGGTTTGGAGTCTTGGAGTCTTGGTTTCTGTTGCTTGGCTCTTGTTTCTGATGTCTCGTCGTTGGTATGTCGTCGCAGACACAGCTATACGGAGCGAGGTCGACGTCGAGACCCGGGTAGTTGGATTATTGTATAGCTAACAAACGAACAACCAAGAGTATTCGAGCAATCAATCAATAACAGTAAATAGTAAACAAAATATCTCCTTCGTCCTGAATTGCGATCGGTTGCTTATTTGTACCTTTTCCCCTCTCGCCGTCTCAGATGCAATAGACAATGTAATGTGCTCAAACGCCCGCTGTGACGAACCTCCTGTCGTGACGCGATAATGGGACACCCCTGCACCGGCAAGGCAAGGCTAGCGCTGGGGCGGGCTAGCGCGCTGTGGCCACCCGGACGTGGGGTGATCGGATCGGCGCGGGGCATATCGCCGGAGGGGACGGAGTGATGAATCACCATAATTTCTAATTTCGACGTCGACTTCTTGCGAATTGAGAGTCTCCAGAGAGTCTGGTAGCTGTGATATATATACTACTACCAAAGTACATACCAAAAAGACAAGACAGTTTGAGAAACACAACAGAAGCAATGATCCCAGGACCATTGAACCTGCCCAAGTGGTAAGTGAGCTGCCCACACGCGAGCCGTTGGAGCACAATGTCCTACCTCAGTGGCATTCGAAGTGTACAACGCAACACGGATACCGTGGAATAGCGCAGAAGCGCAGAGCACAGCTAACTCCCCCAGGCTCGAGGAGAACTCGCACCTCCTCCAACCGCCCGTGAACAACTACTGCGTCTACGATGAAGACGTGACAGTCATGGTACTCTCCCCCCCCACCACCTCCTCTAGCTCCAGCTAACCCACCTCCCCACCAGATCGTCGGCGGCCCCAACGCCCGCACAGACTACCACATCAACACCACTCCCGAATGGTTCTACCAGTACCGCGGCACCCTCCTCCTCAAAATCATCGACAACGGCATCCCGCGCACCCTCCCCATCACCGAAGGCTCCATGTTCCTCCTCCCCCCCAACGTCCCCCACAACCCCATCCGCTTCGCCAACACAGTCGGGATCGTAATCGAGCAGCACCGCCCGGAGGGGAGCGTGGATAAAATGCGCTGGTACTGCCCGAACGTGACGTGTGGGAAGGTGGTTCATGAGGTCGAGTTCCATTGCGTTGATCTGGGGACCCAGATTAAGGAGCAGGTGCAGGCGTATGCGGGGGAGAAGGGGGGAAGGGACTGTAGTGATTGTGGGACATTTGCGCCGGCGAGGCCGGCGGAGGGGGAGATTGAGGATCCGAATTTGGAGGGGAAGGGGAAATAAGGTGGGGGGTATATATGCTACTTGTGAATCGGGATAGAGACAGGGGGGGCCTGGGAAGTGTTCTCTTTTCTCCTTAACAGCCTATCACCCTAAAATTGGTTTGTCTAGAGCTAGGGTCTGACGGTCCTGTGCACTCTGACATCTCCCTTGAAAATCTGCCGGGAAGAAAAAGCTTTCGAGCTAGATCATAACCATAGAAACTTATGGACGATGCTTGAGAGTGGATTGCCTCGTCCCGCATCCTCCGGAAGATGATATAAACAGAGGAAGTTCTTGTGTATCTCCTCAGAAGTTCTTTCGATAGTGGAGTTTTAGTTCTCTCAATGGTGCTTTTGCCATGCTGAGTAGGGGATGGTATGTGCGCTATAAGAGAGGGCAAGACAGAGGACGACTCGTCGGTTCTTAGGCCAGGTGTTAGGTCTGTTTAGACGCCGCCATGGAAATATGTTGGTTAGACATTGTGAGAGGTTGCCGAGGGGCAGTAGCTTGGTTGTTGGCATATCCGCCAACAACCATGCAATCATTTTCTACGGCTCTGTTCACTTTTGGTTGCAAATTGGAGAATCTGAGGCTCATAACAAGAGACAACGACTATAGAGTAATAGTGGCTTTCTTATCCCTGTTCACGCGCCCATCCTGCCACATTACACCTCGTCGTTTATGGGTGCGACCTTGCACCTCGTCGTCCGTGAGTGCGATCGATCGCAGCAATGGAAGGCCTAGGAGCAGCGGCTGCGGCCGAACAGCTTGTTAGAGATGCTTTCAAGCTAGTCCAGCTTATTAGGTCCATCCGCGACAAATACCAGGGCGCTCCAAAGGAGCTTGAGGCTTGGCGCCAGGAAGTTGAAGATTTCTTGGGGCTTATCAAGAATATCGAAGCGTTGCCTACCCTCGACGGCTATGAAATCGATGCCACCATCGAAGGCTGCAGAACTATCTGTCGTGACCTTATAGATATCTTCAGCGGCCTTGATTTCTCAGCTAGTGACTCGCGGTTACATAAGACTTGGCTAGCCATCAAAGGCATAGACCAGGAACCAGTAGTGATAAAGCATTTCGAGGAGCTACAACGACTTAAGGGGACGTTGTTAATTAAGATCAATGTTTCTCAGTTGTATGTATTACAACCATGCCGAGTCTAGTTCTACGACTAACAGCAACGTAGCACGCAAGGGTATCAAACGGCGCAAGATGTCCAATTCATCAAAGCAGCGATTCAGCCTGGAACTGAAGAAGAGCGATGTCTGAAAAGCCTCTTCATCACTAATCCAACCGATCATCGAGATGCAATCATTACTGCCAAGGGCGTCAGAGTCGAGGGCACATGTGAGTGGATCACATCTACCGACGAGTATAAGGCTTGGATCATGTCTCCTCCGAGTCTTCTCTGGCTATCAGGAGGGCCAGGAAAAGGAAAGACATTTATTTCTATCTTTCTCACCAAGCGCCTATCAGAGTCTGCACATGTGATATACTTCTTTTGCGATAATAAAGACGCATCCCGGAACACGGCTGTTGCAATCATCCGCGGCCTACTATATCAACTTATTGATCAATACCCTCGACTTCTGCACCATGTATTTACTCCATGGAAAATACAGCAGGATGCTTTATTCAATAGCAACTCGTTCGAGAGTCTTTGGAGGATATTCCAGACAATGTTAGAGGACCTGGTCCTTGGGACGGATTTGATCTGCGTCCTTGACGGACTAGATGAATGCGCCGATGATTCTCTTCCGAATCTACTTCAGAAGATTAAGATACTCTTCACAGAGAGCATAGAAAAGCATAGACTGAGTCTTATTATTCTTAGTCGAAGACACCCCGAGTGTCTAGAGAGAATGCTGGGCTCATTCCCGCGGATCGACCTAGATTCCGATCAGGTCAGCAATCAACCTGACATAAATTCTTACATCACCTCCCGGGTTGCGCAACTAGCCGAGCGAAAGGGGATTTCTACGAGCCTTGTTAAGCACATCGAAGAGACATTTCGGGAGAAATCGCAAGATACGTTCCTCTGGGTCAGCTTCATGGCTGATGACCTTGAGAAGCAAACAGTGCCCGGGATCGAAAAGACACTGCAAACACTCCCAAAAGGGCTGGATGAGATTTATGAGCGAATATTGCTGGATATAAAGCCAGACAACATTGCCATCATCGCAACTATACTGAAATGGATTTCGCTAGCTATGTTTCCACTGACAGTGCCTCAGCTGGCTGAAGCCATGCAAATTCGTGCATCCGGTTATCTATCAAAAGAAGAGCTTTGTGAGAGCTATATTGAATCTTGTGGCCATTTACTTCAGATTTCTCGCCTTAGCGATGATGAAGAGAAGTCCAACGATGCCTACTATTCAATCGGTCCTAGGGTAACCTTTGTCCACCAAAGCGTGAAAGACTTCCTTTTTGGACTAGCCAGGCACCATGCAATATTGGCTTTCCAGGTGAATAAGACACAGGGTGATCTTGACATCTCCTGTCAATTGCTATCTTCTATGCAGAACGAATGGCTTAAATGTGTCGAAGATCAACGTCCTTGGGACGGATTCAAAGATATCAATGGATACCCTCTAGCCCGATACGCACAATCGAATTGGGACCTACACCTTAGACAACTGCAAGACAAGAGCCTTTTGCAATTAATTGATAGGAACCCGTCTTTCTTCTCGGATATGTCAGCTATTAGAGACAAATGGCGGCTTGCGAGCAATAAGGAACTCTCGAGCCCAGAAGCTATAAACTTACTTCAATTTTCTTGCGAATTTGGACTTGTAGCTTTGGCGACAAAGTTACTAAAACGGAGGAAGCTGACCTCACCATTCACGTTCCAGCGGTACGTCAACCGGCTCTCCGGCCGGTCATCGATGTGTCTTGCAATTGACAGCGGAAATATTGAGCTAGTCAAGCTACTTTTAAGTTACAAAGCGAATCTAGAAGGTCGATGCACCTCTTGGAATAGCGAAAGTGCTGTGCAATACTCTACAAAACGGGGCGATTTAGAGATCTTCCAACTCTTCGCGGCGACAAAAATTGGTCAACGCATCATCGATGAAGACATCAGGGCGACCAAAAGAGGCATAAAACGTGACTCGTTATTGCATCTGGCCGCCGGCTCTGGGAACTCGCGGATGTGTAGTTACCTCCTAAAGCGATATCATTACAATATCGAAGCAGAAGGGGCTGGGGGTCAAACTCCTATTTGCGATGCAATTCGTGAGAATTCTGTCGCCCTTGCTCGTATATTTGTGAATCAGTGGGGTGCAAGCACTGCAGCCGCAGACAAAATTCTCAAAGCAGCAGCTAAGTCTCGAAAGTACTTCGCTGTCAAAGGAAGTGGAGAGGAGTTAGAGTTTGTCATTTCAGAGTTGAAGATTGATATTAACGCTAGGGACGAGTGCGGCCAGACGATTCTTCATTATGCATTCGAAAGAATGCCAGCATTGTGGTATAGCTCGGAAACGTGCTACGCATTCGCAGTCCGTTGTCTGGTGATTGGTGCTGACCCATCTTTGCGTTCGACCACCGGGCAAGCACCTTTTCATCTATACAGATGGTTCGAACACCCGAGAATCGCGCCATTCAGGCCCGTCGTTTTGCTCCTACGTGACGGCCGACTTAGCGTTAACGAGCAAGACAACCGTGGAATGACGTTGCTTCATAGTCTCGTAAACGACGCCTTCGACCGCTTTGGGGACTTTAAAAGGAGTGACTTATTCAATGGACTGAGTTGGCTTCTTGATGTTGGTGCGGATAGGACGTTGGTTAGCTCGTATGGGATGACCGCTCTTCAACTAGCAAAGAATATATGTGATGATTCTACTGACGTGGAAAGAGGACCTATTATAGAAGCCTATGAGGATATTGCTGATGTACTAGAGAACTACGCCACGGTTTCAAATCAACCTCAGAGGCTAGATCCGCTAGATTGGTCCATTGAAATTCTTAAGTAGGATGATGTTTAATTCTAGGCACTTAATAAAAAAGCAGATCATCATATTTAGCTCCAGAGACCAATAGATTAAAGGAGTATACTTTACCATGCGTTTCTCTTGGATATACAGCGAATGGAATGCCCAATTTCTGAGTCTATTGTCTTGTGATACTTATTCTATTATGCTACCCCCGGTGTTATTTGAACCCCAAAATATACGGACATTTGTCCCTGAAGCTACGTAAATCAGCAAGAAAGCAACCCTAATTATCACCAACTCCCACCTCCACGACCTCTTATTTTTTCCCTCTCCCCTCATCTCCCAAGCTCTTATTCTACCACCCCTCCAGAACCTCCTTCACAGCCTGCCACCCACAGAAAAGCTCCACACTCCTCGTTTGCCGGTCAGTCGTCGCGAGTCCCTTCTTCTCCAGGTCCTGAACCAATCGTATTCTGTCGCTGGCCTTCTTCACTCCAAGTACAAACTTTCCGACGGCTTCCCGCTCAGCCTGCCCGACCTCACCATCGCTCTGGTCTGCAGTGCGGATGGAGGCCACGTGGCGAGCAAATATGGCTGCGTAATCATCAAGTCTGAGGGAGCCTTGGCGTATGTGGCCATTGTGGAAACGGGGGATGTCGGGGACGGAAACAGAGGCAGTTGGCGTTGCGCCGATCATTGTGATTGAGGAGTCCATATCTGGTTCTGGTGTCTCAGGTTCGGCTGCCTGTCGGTGTGCTTTCGGCTGTGGAGCTTCTTTGTCCGCTTGTGCAATCAGGACATTGTTGGTGGTGGAGAGTTCAGCTTCGCCGCCGGGTATATGCATCGACTTTTGTGCGGTGAGTGTGGGCCGCGATCTTTTGCGGGCTCGAGTATTGGCGCCTACGGACTCTATTATATTCAGTATTGTTACTCAGAGCACAACTAAATATAGCAAGACTCACCCATGTCCTGCATTGCCTTCTCGAGAGCTTCGACACGCTGAGACATCTCGTCACACTTCCTCTTCATGGCTTGCAGCTCATCTATGAGATTTTGCTTCTCGACCTTGTGCTTCTCGTCGGATTCCTTGAAGATACGGCTGAACTCTTGAGCCTGGGTTACCAACGACGCCCTAGTCTCCTCTTTGAACATGTCTATGTCGACTCTGAGCTTTTCGGCTGACTTCACACTACTTTCGACCAGTTGCTGCAGCTGCGCACGTAGGGTTTCCTCAACCTTCTCCCTCAGGGTTTGTATCTCGACCTCCCTCTTCTTGTCGGCCTCGGTGAGGGCTGTCAGCTCTGCTTTCAATTCTTTATTGAAGCGTTCGAAAAAGTAATTGTATATTATGGAGAAGGGTAAGTTGGGATCCGGCAGGTCCGATATCCTGGGCATTGTAACCTGGGGACTTCTGCAGACCTGCTCGATGGGACTTGAACGAGATTAAGAACAGAGATCTGGCTCTGGGACATCTGGAGGCAGGGAGGGTTGAATGATAGATGTGGCGATGAAGAGGGATAACGCGTCGTTGGGATGGAAGGAACGGACTGTACGTTTGGAAGGTACGTTAAAATGGAAAGAACGGGCTGTACGTTTGGGAAGGCACGACAGCCTCGAGATAAACGAAAATAAACTCAGTATCGATTCAAGATAAATCAAAGTTGACATAACCTACGAAAGCCATACATAATATATAAATACAATTCACCATCAACATGTTTCACTCGAATTGGTCTTGTTTTTATTGAATTTTTTCAATTGGTGTGAAGGAGGAAACCCTTCCATCATACGCAGCATAAAGGCGTCTCTCCCCAAAAAAGAAAAAGTCATGACTCTCATCACGTTTCATTCTTCGGAAAAATCCTCGCTCATTATCATCCATAGCAGCACACTCGAGCCTTCTATATTTTTTGCCCGCCTGCTCCCAGTTGTGCAAAGTTTCATAAAAACAACCAAACAGCAGAGACGTCGAGAACGATGATGGTTGGCGATCGCGAGAAAAGGAGGGCCAAGCATACGCGATTCGAATGGCCCCCTTCTACCGTGCGCACTCATATTTCGAAAACAAAAAGAAATAGCGATTCCACCTTTTGTCGAGATAGGCCCTTTTTTGCCATGTCACAAAAGTGATCGCCCCCAGAACAATTCCCACTTAGATGCTTTTCCTCACGGGCCGGGCGAACCAGCATCACCGCTCACTCTCACGGCCCTCCGCTAGGAGAGACTCCGACCTTCCAAATACAGGATACTTCAAATCTCGAGACTCGATATCAAAAGCAAACACAGAATTGGGCGTCGAATACGTGAATATACCGAATATTATGTGTAATATAGTTGGAGAAAGGCGCTTAGATGAGGTCGGCAACGTTCATTGGCATCTCCTCGATTTGGGTGCTGTAGAACTGCTCAATCTCTCTCATCATGCGGACATCATCAGCGGTGACGAAGTTGATGGCAACACCCTTACGTCCGAAACGTCCACCACGACCGATTCTGTGAATGTAGTTCTCACGGTTGGCGGGCAGATCGTAGTTGATGACCAGGGAAACTTGCTGGACATCGATACCACGGGCCAAAAGGTCGGTGGCGATCAGGACACGGGAAGATCCGGAACGGAACTCCTTCATAATCAGGTCACGCTGACCCTGGTCCATATCTCCGTGCATGGCAGAGACGGTGAAATCACGGGCAGTGAGCTTGTCGGTAAGCCAGTCGACCTTGCGGCGGGTGTTGCAGAAGATGACAGCCTGGGTGATGGTGACGGTCTCGTAGAGATCCGACAGGGTGTCGAGCTTCCAGTCCTCCTTCTCAACGGCGATGTAGAACTGCTTGATACCCTCAAGGGTAAGCTCGGCCTTCTTGACCAAGATACGGACGGGGTCGCGCATGAACTTGGTGGTGACCTCAAGGACGTCCTGGGGCATGGTGGCGGACAGGAGAACGACCTGGGTGGATTGAGGAAGGAGCTGGAAGATATCGTAGATCTGCTCGGTGAAACCGCGCGACAACATCTCATCGGCCTCATCAAGAACGAACATCTTCATGGAGTCGGTCTTGAGGAAACGGCGCTGGATCATGTCGTGGACACGACCGGGGGTACCGACAACGATTTGAGGACCCTCCTGGAGAGCCTTCATGTCATCACGGACGGAGGTACCACCGATACAGGCGTGGCACTCAATGTTCATGAAGTCACCGATGGCGACAACGACCTTCTGGATCTGCTGGGCCAACTCACGGGTTGGTGCAAGGATGAGGGCCTGGCACTGCTTGATGTTGGGGTCCAACTTCTGGAGAACGGAGATGGAGAAGGTGGCGGTCTTTCCGGTACCGGACTGGGCCTGGGCAATCACATCGTGTCCTGTTATGTTGTTAGTCGCGTCGTGGCGAAAAAGATTTTTGTTGTTGTGAGATCCTTACCCTTGATGACTGGCATGATGGCGCGCTGCTGGATAGCAGATGGGCGCTCGAAACCGTAGGCGTAGACACCACGGAGGAGCTCAGCTTTGAGGTCCATGGTATCGAAAGAGTCGACGGTCTCATCGTAGTTGGACTCGATCTGTCCTGTTGGTGATGTTGTCAGCCCCAGTTCAACAACAAATCGCGACCCAGTATCGTCCAAAAGGGGTGTATCTTACCCTCTGGGATCTCCTCGAGACCCTTATCGGTGGAAGCCATGTTTGCGGAAGAGGCTTGGGGAATTCTAGATTCAAGCTGAGCTTGAAATCTAGAAATGCGAAGGTGTTGGTGGAAAAGGTGGGGGGCTTGAAAAGTCGGAGAGCGAGACTCTGCGACTTGTTGGTGAGGTTGTTGGGGTGAAAAAGCTAGATGCCAAAACTCTCAAGAACGAGAGTTGAAGGATCTAGGGTAGGGTTGTTCTTTCTAGAGTTGTTGTTGTTTTGAAAGTGGTGAGGTTGTGATGTGAACAAGCTGAAGTTACTTTAATATGAAGTTTTTTTGCCTCACCAGAAAAAGTGCGCCACTAGCACTAGGGACGGAGGCGATCGGGTTAAGCGAGCTAAGAAGTTCACTCCCCTGGTTATCGCCAGACTACAACAAACTATAATTAAATTTGTGACTACGGGGGGCAAATATTAGAGTCATTCTGTAATATGTAAGGCCAGTTTGTATTTTACATTTATCGTTGAGCGTTTGTTTCTCTGGTTCTTTTTGCCCATTCGCCACTGGAGATATAAAAATCCCATTAAAACTTTTTATTTTGCGCCGGTGAAGCACGTACCAACTGAATTAGCCGCTAGTCCAGGCCCCCCATCCTAAGGGCCCCCCATCATTCCCATGACGAAGAGAAAAAGATGATATTCGAGGATCAACCAACAACAACTTTCATTTTTTACGTTGACTACATATATCAGACGTATACCAATTGTCAGCTTACTGTCAAATAACATTACAATGACATTATTTATTGTGACTCTTCTTCGCGTTCGATATAAAGAACAAGCTTCACAGCCATCAGCCTGACTGAGCTGAGCTGCATGATATGACTGATAGTATGACTCTTGGTTACCAGCCACGTTCAAAGCTTGTCATCGCGCTTGGCGGGGCAGCAGAGACGATCCAAACTCGCGCATCACTGCATATCATCAGTGCAGCTGCAGCTCTCACACCGCATTTCCCCAGACTCGAAAGATTTCTCTATCGCCACCGACACCACCCAACCCCTCCCACCCAGTAACGCCCCATCCCCATCGCCAATACGCCAGATGAACCCAACCACTGCTCTCCTCTACTTCCTCGCACCTGCCCTCGCTTTCTTCCCCTCTCTCTCTTCCATCTCACTATCGTCCCCCTCTCCCTTCCCGCGCTTCTTCTTCCCAGCGCGAGCAGTAGCGCTCGTAGGCGTCGCATTCCCACTCCCCTCTCTCCCAAACCCAGCCGAAATGGGCGTTGGCGCTCCTGAAGGTGTAGTCTGTGTTGACAACCCGCCGGGCGAATCCTATCAAGACATAAACGTTAGTAGTGTACTTTCCACGGCATCTTCGGCGAAGTGGCGAGCAAGGACATGGGGATGTGCTTCCATACCATGAAATCCGCCAACCTGACGCTGCTCCGCGAAAACACCCTATCATTCTCACTGACGCCCTGCTTCCTCCTTCCCACGGCATTGCTCGTTATGCTCTTGATATAGTTGTCAAACCCCGTCAACACATTCCCATGTGGCGTGTCCTCGAGGTACTCCCCTTCCTTTTTATAAATCGTCTCATCCAGCGCCATCTATAAATATGTTAGCCAACACTCCCATATTTCTGCATCACCTTCCCCCAAGCCCACTCCAGAGCACCCAACGCATACACCGCAAACAGGAAAGGTGACGTGGGGGCGGGTGGACCAACAATATTCCTCTCCAACACCCTCCTCTTCATAATCGCCTGCTTCAGCTCCCCCGTCAACTTATCATGATACGGCATCCCCCTCGTCGGATCCGCATCCGTCGCAATCGCCGTCTGCGCCTTCTCCACTCCTACAGCCGCCTGCGCCATCTTGGTAAACTCGCCGGTCGTACGATGCGCCCCTAACACCGCAGAGCAGCCCAATTGACCCGCTCCGGTTCGATTGCAGAGGGATCGTTACTCAGGCCGCTGGATCGTATGCCCAGAAATCTAGATAGTGTGGATGCGTGGGAGTGGTTGGTATGCGCGTTCGCCGTTGTCCCACCTGTAGCCGTCGTTGAAGTCGCGAGCCTCGTTCGTGGAAATGGGTGGCGCGCACGGACCACTTTTCGCAGCCTTGTGGGTTATTGTGTGGCCCCTTGCATATGTTGTGTGGGACGATCACCTGGATGGCGTCTATAATAAAGATCTTAAATCTTAATATAAAAAACGTTTAATTCACGGCACTTTGAGGATCACTTTTTTATGCATCAGATCTATAAAGGCATTGCATCTGTATTCCTTCCCTGCTATTCAGAAAAGGTGAAATCAAAGTAACGTACACAACCGCTCCGTTAAAACCCATCTATGGAACAGCCTCCTCTTCAGGAACCCAGGAATGCTGCTCTTCAAGTGAGAAGCCGATGTCTGGGAGTTTGTACTTGTTGAAAAAAACCAAACAACTATAAGATGACGAACAACTGAAACCAGCTGCCGGAATCTGTCAGAAAAGAAATCGCATATAAAAAAGCCCGCAAACTGTTTGCTGGTGCCAGACGACACAACCCCCTTTCGAGGATCTGCCGTCTAAGAAAGCACAAACAAAGAAAGACCAGTAAGCTTCACCATGAAAAACGACAAACAAACAAACTACCCCACGAATATGCAACCACCTATAGCCTGAAATCGACGACTTTCCACCCACAACAGCAACACATCAACTACGTCAGTTTCGTAATGTCCGATCTACCACCCCCCGGAGCAGCATGGTTGTCATCAGACAGCTTGCGCTTCTTTGGGCTTGGGGCCTTGTCTGGTGTTCCTCCTCCGGATTCGATTTTACGGTCATCATTGGAAGATGAGTTGTCCTCGGTGCTGACGCTTCTGATTGACACTCCGCCACCACCATTCTGGCTACGCTTCACTGGTGAATCTTCTTCATCGGATGAAAGAGGTCTCTGACTACGCTTCCTTGCCATGCTCTCTTGGGTTGAACGAGAGGACACAGAATCGCTTTGGCCATCCAGAGTACGCGACTTGGGCAGAGTGGCTGGGGGTGGCAGCTCCTGCTTGGTGTTGACTAGCTCGGGCGTCAAACTTACACCACCTTCTTCGTCATCGTCGCTCGACTCCCAGTCCTCATCATCATTGGTATTCAAAGCAGTGCCAGTACTAGCACCCACGACAACACCAGTATCCACGGTAGCAAGGGTATTAGCAGCAGAATTGCTACCAGCAACAGTGTTGGCACAAGCAACCGCAACGCCACCAGCGTCAACTCCAGTATCGGCACCAGTCTGGGTATCAGCATCATATTCGATAGCAACATGAGCTTTGGGACCTGCTTGGGCACCGATATTAAATCTGGCATCTGCTTGGGCACCTTTGCCACCAGCATCAGCATTAGCAGCGGCATTGCTACCAACGACGGTATTGGCACGAGCACGGCCACCAGCATCGGCTCTGGAATTAGCACCAGTTTGGGTGTCAGCATCATATTCGACAGTAAGATGAGCTCTGGAACCTGGTCGGGCACCGATATTAGCTCTGGCACCTGCCTTAGCACCTTCTTTAGCACCAGCATTTCTACCAGCACCAGCATTGGGACGAACTAGCCCACCACCACCAGAGTCAGAGACGAGATTTCTTCCCACAGAGTGGCCAACAGAAGGGCGATGTAGCCCACCACCACCAGAGTCCGAAACTCGATTTCTTCTCCAAGGACGGTCGTCAACAGTAGGATGAATTATCCCACTACTACTATAGTCTGAAACTCGATTTCTTCTCAAAGGATGGCCAACAGTAGGACTAAGTAGTCCACCACCACCAGAGTCCGAAACTCGATTTCTTCCCCCACGATGGTCGTCAACAGTAGGATGAAGTATCCCACCACCACCATAGTCTGAAACTCGATTTCTTCCCAAGGGATGGCCAACAGTGGGATGAAGTAGCCCACCACCACGAGAATCCGGAACCAGACTTCTTCCCAAAGAATGGGAGCGGTCAACAGTCAGATGAAGCAGCCCACTACCGCCAGAATCCGGAACTAGACTTCTTCCCAAAGAATGGGAACGGTCAACAGTAAGATGAAGCATCCCACCACGACCAGAATCCGAAACTAGACTTCTTCCCAAAGAAGGGATCTTAATATTCCACATATTCTCTTCGGCTTGGCGGCGCAGGCGGGCCAGTTCACCCGCAGTATATTTGCCTTTTGGTTTATCCTTCATGCGGATGAAGCTAGGATTTTTCATGAGTCTCTCCAAAATCTCCTTCAGCGTCTCATTGCCGGTAGCAAGCACTTCTTTCCCCTTCCCCTTGTCCAGTTTCACCATCTGTGCTCTCCTAACGGGAGAATTGGTCGGCGTCGTACTGCCGCTGCTGTAGCTCAGAGCTGGGGTGTGAGGACGGGGCGTCGTGTTGGTCATATTGCCGCTGCTGTAGCTCAGAGGTGGAGTGCGAGGACGGGGCCTCGTGTTGGTCATATCGCCGCCCATGTGGCTGCTGCTGTAGCTCAGAGGTGGGGCGCGAGGACGGGGCGTCACGTTGGTCATATCGCCGCGGATGTAGCCCTGAATTGGGGTTCGAGCACGGGGCGTCGTACTGCCGCTGCTATAGCTCAGATCTGGGATGTGAGGGCGAGGCGCCATGTAGCCGCCTGTCGGTCTGCGTATGACTGTTGTGGTGCGTCTAGGCCTCGGCAAACCTGGTCCAATCTTCTTCCCAAAGTTGTACTCCTGGACGCGCTCAAACTCCAGATCTTTACGCCTCGACATCACATACGTCTGTGCATCTCGAACGATGTGCAGCTTACGTCTCAACTGGTCATTCCCGTCCGTCAAGGCCGCAAGATTCTGGTGGCCGTTGACGCTACCGTCCATGGGGGGCGTTTTCAACTGCTCGACAATCGACAGAGCCTCCTGCGTGTACAGCTCGTAAATATTCTTCAGATGTTCGTCCATGGTCTGGGATGGGATCATCTCACGCCACTCCTCAAACAGGCCAGCGTTGAATTGATTCGCCTCAAGGCACACTCTCCCAACCTCGTGAGAATAGTTCTCGAACAGGTCCTTTTCCATGGACTCCCCAAGGTCGAGGTTATAAAACGCATGGCTCTTTGGGCCCAGGGGGGCACTAGTCTCCTCGCCATCTTGCTTCCCATATTCCTTTATGGCGAAGAAGCCTTTGTCAACTCCAATGAAGTTTTGGATGACAAGCTCTTCCAAATCTACATTCAGTATCTGTTTCTTGAGTTTCAGACTGGAAAATTTCTTCTTTTCGTCTGGGATTTTGATGGCCACGATGAGAATCCTGTCTTCTTCGGCAGCTGCGAATTCAAGTTGGCAAAATTCATAGCCAGTTTTTTTATCATCATTGACTACCATACCGAAGGAAATTACCGAGCCCCTCTGGCGTATGTTATCGGTATGTGCAAATAGATGCTCCATGCGGTCATCATGCGCTAAAGGCAATGGATCTACATCAAAATCGGTGAATATCGTACAGGATCTATCACCTGTCGCCATGCGCACCCCAGCTTCGGCAGCCATGGGGCTCTTATTGGCGTCCTCCGGAGATGCAACTTGTGGGCTTGGACCCTTCAAGTTGTCGAGGGTGACCCTCTCGTTCTTCCTAGTTGGGTAGAAGACAAGGTCACGGATATTGCGGAAATGATTGTTGAATCTGATGAAGCTTTGGCGCCCGGAAGCACTGGCCCCGCCATTCCCCCCGACAGGCAAAATTCTCACCATACGCTCTGACGTCGGGTGGATCTCGTTAGGTGGGCGGCGGCCACCAATGCTCTGGACGTAGACTATCAGATAGTCGCCGTGGATTATTTCTTGCATCTGTCTCAGTTAGCATTGAGGGGACATTTGGTGCATATGGTAAGTTGGGATACTTACAAGCTCATCACCCATGTTGAATACGAACACTTCCCCAATCTCGGCAAAGTATGTTGAGGGTCTCATTATGTCAAACTCTCAACTGATCACACCTTGGTGATCAGGTTATATATGCTTGAAGCAGACAAGCTTGGACAGCAATATCAAGCAAGTTTTATGTGGGTGATCTGCTTGTACAGATACCGATCAAAGAAAGATGGTATATATCCTGCAAAGCTATTCAAAGCTCTGGTTGTTGAAGAAAAAGGGAGCAAATGTTTCTAAGCTCTGGGTGTCGAATAAAGGGGGAACAAATGTTTCTGGGCTCTGGTTGTTGAATGAGAGTGGAAGCAAATGTTTTCGATCTCTCAGTACTCTCGAGTGAGAACGCCCTTTTTGCAAGAAGTCAAAGAGCAAACTGTGAAAGGAGATCAGCAGAAGCCAAAAGAAAGGGGTTATCAGCTTCTCCATACCTTTAGATGGGATGTCGTGCAAGTTATCTGATCTCTGGAGACCCTCAAGTGAGGAAAGCTCTTGTTGCTGAAGAGCAAGCTGTGAAAGGGGTTTTTGGTCAGCCACGCCTCCACAAAGGAAGAAAGGGATAAAAGAAGGAGGTATAAAGGTCTCTCTTGTCTTTATTCTTCTTTCCAAGCTCTCTGCTTTGCTTTCAGGGGGTAGTTGGAGAAGGTGGTGTTGAAGTTCCCACCCAACCTCCACCAAAACTGGAGATATTCAGACTCACCAAACCTATAAAACCTCTCCGTCGCGTCCCCAATCAAAGAATAAGAAGAAAATGCTTCTATTCACAACCCCCCAGCTCTCAAGGAGCAAGTATACAAGGTTAGTTGTGCAAAGTATGCAAAGTATGTGTTGTGGACCTCATCCAGTTTACAGAAACACGAAAGGGTTACCAGACCACCTAGCGACGACGACGGCAAAGTTCACTACCACAAAGAACAGGCGAAGCGAAGCGAAGCGGCGAAATATCGGCCCATACTCCGATATCGATGCTTAAGGGGGTAGATAGGTTTCTCAGAGATGGTTGGTGGGTAGTGTGGGATACTGTGGGATACTGTGGGAAGGAAGGAAGGTCGCTCCTTCCTTTTTGTTGGAGATGGAGAGGGGAATCATGGGGGGACAGGGCAGTACCTGGATGTTCCTGGACTATCGTCCCTTCTATTTTGGATGGCATGATTTATTTCAGGGCTGGGAAGAGGACGTGGATGGGATGATTATGACGGTGAGTGTTGGGGGAGTCGTACGATATAGGGGTGGACTAACATCGACGGACTGGTTTTGGAGAGTCACGGGCACAGAGGTCAAGAACAGTAAGGTAGGTGATTATAGATAATTGGAGATAGTAATAATAAAACTCAAGCAGTTTAAACTGATCCATTCTCTCACATCTTGTCACTATTGTAGACGTGGAAGTAGTCATGGATGGACTGAACTCCAGCACCGTGACGTAAATTACCGCAGACAAACAGAACAGGCAAATGAAACAGACTGGGAATAGAAACTCGCGCCTCTATTCTTACATCTCTTCACTTTTGTATGTGCACGCAGGTTATGAATGGACGTAAGCTGAGCGGAGCAATGCTGATAGTCACAGCCAGGTCAAATAGTAATGTTGCAGCCACAGACACAAATAAATAGAATAAGAATAAATGTGAAATAATATATATACGCGTAGCAAGTCTAGATGTTTTTAAAAGTCTATTATACAATAATATTATAAGTGTCAGTGAACCAAAATAAATTCCACTACATCTATTAGAATAATAATAATAAAAAAAACCTTAATTAATACACTCATCACTCCAATACTTATACGCAGCCACAGCCAGTGTTCCCCAAAATAGTAAGAGTATTTGTGGGTTTCGAATAGTATTCGGCGATGA
>JPKD01002202.1:0-30005 GCA_000750935.1 Pseudogymnoascus sp. VKM F-4519 (FW-2642)
CCCAGCCCGCCGCCACACCCGGCCCGCGCACCGACACCGCGAGCGCTGAGAGTACCGTCTACGCCATTCGATACCATCCCATCGGCGATGCGCGCTCCGTGCGCGGTGCCAGCTTCGATGTTGAAGCACAGCATGAAGCGGTCCCTGTGGTCACCGGGAACGAAGATTCCACCTCCGTCTCGACCTCAAAATCCGAAGGTGCTACCAGCGCACCACGGCCACAGCAGCAACAGCCGCCACAAGGAACATGGCGCATCTGGTCCGCGATCGAAGCACTAAACCCCTTCGCGCGCTCCCGCCAGCGTCCACCACCGGAAGTCTCAGCAATGACAGTCCGTCGTCTCCCCCCGCCCTCGCGCCGCCGCCCTGAACCCACAGAAGAGGGAGGAGGGAAGTGGGACTGGGACGTCCTCGGCAAGCTCGAAGATTTCGCGAGTAAGCGCGCCGAGAGGGTTCGGGAGATTAGAGGCGGTGGTGGGGGACCGGAGAAGTTACCGGTTATGCGGATCCCGGCGCCTGCTACGAGGAGGGTTGTCCCGGAGTCGGTGGCGGTGCCGGATGGTGAGTCAGAAGCGGCGGCGTCGACGTGGCCGTTGCCTTCGCCGGCGCCTTTACCGCCTGATCCGAATCCGACGTCGCCGGTCATAGATCCAGATGTGCAGCCCCCCTCACCGGCTCCGTCGCCTGTTCAGCGCGTGAGAGAGGCTCATGAGCAGGCGGTGGCGAGGAATGTTATTATGGGTGGGGGATCTGTTACGAGCGGGGAGAGGTCAGCGACAACGACGATGGATAGATCGTCTACTACGCGGTCGGGGAGTAGTGGGACTGGGGGGTTGCCGGTTCTGAGGATCCCGGCGCCGCCTTTGAGGGGGAGTGGGGGAGTGAGTTGAGTAGAGAGCGTCTGCGCGGAGTTTTTTGGTTTGACTTGAGCGGGATTGAATTGGGCGGCGGAGTGTATAACCTATTACTAACTACTATTACTGTGACGAACTTTCCTTTTTGTTCTGTTCTGTTTTTTTTTGGGTGGCATAGCGTGGCGTTTGGGAAGGGGAAAATCTTGGGGGTGATGGGGGAGCGTTGGCGTTTTTGGGGGGCCGGGGTGGGTGAGGGAGGCATATATATACCACAAGTTACGGACAGATATTATGGAGGGATATATCTATGCTATTATCTATCTTGATTTTTTGTGATTTCGGAGTTTTACGTGCTGTTTCTGTGAGTTGATCTCTGACACTGTTGTCGGGTGGATGAGTGATGGTGGGAAAGCAGAATGAGGACAGGATCTGAGAAACGAATCACTCATGATAGTAACTATAATGCCAAAAGCTAATAGTTAGCCACGGAGCCAAAGAGAAGCTAGATTGGTGCCTTTACTCTAACTTGTACGCTAAAATGGCGGGGGAGTATCGTACGGCGGCAGTGACTCCACGAAGGCAATAAAGCCAGCTAATTATTATCAGATGATCCCATATTCATAGATCCCATCTTGCACAACTACGGTTTCAATCACGCACCTCATCCTCAACTAATATGGCATCTCACAGTGCCACAGCGGCTTCAGAGCACATCACCCTCCCCTTCGACCTCCGAACTCACCCTAGAGCGTTATACAAACCAGAGAACACAAAGTTGCTAGAAAACTTATTCCCGGGGACCTATGAGCTATCGACGGATGGCATGTTCATATACTTCCTCCAGACAGAGATGCCACCGAAGCCGTCGCCAAAATCAGTTGCCGGACTCACCCCTTACTTCGCGCCGAGGATGAGTCGGCAATATACGCCTTGTCTCATTGGATTTCAAGTACCGATGAGAAATAGAGCGATTGCTGAGAGTGTGGTGGAAGGGAGGGATATGGTGGACTGGGAACCGCTGTTTATTATCATCCGGAACTACTTTCGACAGGTAGAGATATCGATTACGGAGGTTATGTACTGGAGCAATTCTGTGGTTGTTATACTTCAGCACAGGGATATTAATATAAGGAAGCTTCCCTGGAAAGTGTCGAATATAGGAGTATTCTACCGCTATGAAGATGAGATGGACAGGCCATCCACGCCTCAATCTCGCTGTGAAACCGACACAAGGCTAGAGAACCAGGTCCAGCTCCAGAGACTAACTCCTGCTAAGGGTCGCGGAACTGGCGAATTCTTTTTCTTGGTCGCATCTGATACAGATCTCATAGAGGGAAGCTTCAAGGTCACCTCATTCTAGCGAGTTGAGGAACAGTGGGTATTCACGATTTGGTTGTACATGGGACAGGATTCGTCAGATACCGTGTCTCCGGTATATGGGACTGCTATTTGGACATCTGATGGGGATGTTCTGGGCTTCGTTCGATACGCCCCAACAGTGGGGTTGATGAAAGATTGGTGCGCGGGGATCGCGGCTGATGAGTTTATTGATAGAGAAGGGTTGCTTCACAATTGTTGATACAGCTAACAGATACAATGCTAGATAATACATGGATACAGGCGAAGCAGTAACTCCACACGTACAACGCCGTTTCATTCCCACTTTTTATAATCCGAAAAGTACTCCCCATGCACTCTCTCCGCATACCCCATCAAATTCGGCAGCCCCAGAATTATCGCCTTCGTCTCGGGGTTCCTATATATGTATCATGTTAGAAATCTAAAACCAGTTTACCCATTCCACAGGGCAAAGACTCACGCAGAAGCAGTCAAAGACGACACCAAAAACCCAAACAAACACGCATCCACATCCGTCGGACCCCTCCCACCCAACACCCACCCCTCCCCCACCATCCCATCAAGCACCGTCCACGTCTCGATCCTCAACGCCGCGATCTCAGCAGGCGAGTACCGCCCCGTGCCCTGGCCGTAGAGGGTGCGTATTGTTTTGCTATACACGATTTGGCCGATGATCAGGCGGGGGAGGTAGGGGATTGTGGAGAGGGGGCCGATGTCGCGCATGGTGTAGAAATTGGAGATCCAGCGTTCGTGGGCCTGGTGGCGGTTAGTGGGTGAGGGGGTGGGGGGCAGGGAGGGTGTAAGGCTCACATTTAGGAAGTAGAGTTTATCTTCCAACAGGGCGCGGATGGCGAGGTCTGTTGCTGCTTGTGCGGGGGAGAGATCTGCGTTTAGGTCTGTGATGGCTCCGGATTTGATCAATGATTTTGTGATCAGTGCGGAGTCGCTGAGGAGAGAGGACTGGCCATCGCTCTCTTCTATCCGCACATATGGCAGTTTTCCCTTCGGCGACCCTGAAGGCGTCCCCGCCTGCGTGGTGTATGGCAGGTGAGAAAAGCGCAGGCGCGCTTCGAGCTTGACCACGAAGGGGGACCAGGTGTATGCACCTGGATCGTCGCGGTCGCGGAAGATGGTAAGGGTTGGGGATTTGGAGGGCATGGTTTTGTTTGGGGGGGCTGAAAAGAGGTTTGGGATGGGGGGTGTGGGGTAATGGTTGTTAGAGATGTTCACCTACATTGGATATGACATCGTGGGATATGTTCCCTTTATAGACGGAGCTGAGTCGTCAAAAACGGAATTCGGCCTGTAGGTATAAACCCGGTTGGCCGATCTGGAATCCTTTGCGCTTGATTTGGAAGGCGGTGAAGGCGGCTTGTGTTTGTTCGTTGTAAGTCACGGAAACTGGCAAGCTGATTGGCTAAATTGAAGTTTACGGATACGGACAAACAACCTCTATATAAGAATCCAAACAAATAATTGATAATACTGACTAGACTCACATACCATGCATGTTTTTCTGTCTCCATTACCCATCATATTGAGTCCGTTCTCAATCCATATCGCTCGTCTGCACGGCTTCCGTCCCTAACCCATATTACTACCCATCTGTAGGTTCCGTCTCTAAACAGTATTGCTCATCCGTGTCGCCTCTTTCCCCAAATCATATCAGCCGTCCGTATACCTTCTGTCTCCAAATAATATCACCCGTTCCCACATACTGCTTCAGTATCTAGATCGCATTGCCCAACCGTCCGGTCTCCCAGTCTTCAAATCGCACCCATTCTCAGTGCAAATCCTCTCGTAATCATCATATGGATAATGCACGATATGTTCGACTTCGATTGTGCCTGATGCTGTCTTATTCCCATCATCATCCACGCAGTAGCGGATATACTTCGTGCCTGGTGGCGCTACAGATCTCAGGATCAACTCCACGCCCGCTTCTTGGCACCGAGATTTGACCCCCAGATAATCTTCTGCCGTAAATCCTATGTGGTAAAGAATCTCGCCATACTTTTTTTCATCTGGGTATGGGTCCTTCACCCATCCAAAATCTAGGGTTTTAAGTGCTGGACGTCGGTGTTTCTGCTGGAGAAGCTTGAAGATCACATCCAATACAATATCATGGTGGAATTTTGTAGGATCAGATCCAGCCCAAATACACAATTCCTCGAGGCTTGGTGGAATGGCGTCTGTAATAATCTGGCTTGATGGAAGGGCCGCCATCTCCATACCCATATGACGACAACGAGTGACAACTGGCCAGGTGGTCTCGAGGCGACGGAGGTTTGTAAACGGGCCCAAAGAGCTTGTTAAAGGGGCCAAAAAGCTCATTGAGGAGGTCACTACAGAGCTCCAGATATATGCCATGTTCAAAATAGTCAAGTCCTGCAGGCGTGGGATTATGCGTGATACTTTGGCCATTAGGTTGTTATTCTTGAATCGGTGGAGCTCGTTATGATGATCGACACCATCGCCCAAGCGGTCTTCATAGTAGAATTTCTTCAGGTTTTGGTAACAACACAATAGCTGAAAGAGGGTATCGGGGCGCATGCGTATGAAGGATAATGAGAGTTCTTTCGTATGGGCCAATCCTAGATTGTTGCCTTGCAACGCAGTTTGAAGACTCTCCTCATCCACGTCAGTCTTAGAAGAGTGAAAATAAAAATCCCACCCGGCACGCTCGTGAATCGCGCACAATATCTCCACCGAGGGTATAATTAGAAGCGATACAAGACGGTAGACGATGTTGTCCAGGTCAGGCGCATGGTGGTACCTCACCACTACCTTTTTCAGTCCCCACAATGCAAATGGATGTCCAAGCTTTTTCTCCCTTTGTAGTTTCCCTGCTTGAGCCAGCATCCGTGGTAGGATTGGGGGCATAGAGTCTGGGCGAATCCACATATCGATATCGAGCACTTGAAGGTTTGGCGTGAGGGTAAGTATCAGCGCAATCAAAGCATTCAGATCTCCCTTCTTAACACCAATTGCCCACTCATGAGACTCCTGGGTTGTCGTGCTTGCCTCGTCAATTTTCTTCCCAACAGCCCTCAAGTCTTCGGCCGAAAGATAACTCAGGTCGAAATCAGAGTGATAACGCTCATCATGATCCTCCCTATAGACATGACGCGGGTCGTCATAACTGTCTGCCATAATCGTACCCAGGCCAGGCGCCCGAGTACCATCCACATGGAAAACCCTAACATATCTTCCTAGATCGGGCCTCGTGAGGATTCGTACCAGGAACAACAAGAAGCCCTTGGTAGACGTCTTGCAACCATGATGAAAACGTTCGTAGATAACAGGCTCCACTAGTCTGTGGAGGGAGTGGGAGCAGAGAGCGAGTTGAAGGAGGGAGCATGAGTTGTACCGTGGGATATCTTCTTCTATTGGCCAAACGACGCGACCTTCGCCATTGTTGATGCTGTCTGGGATATATTTGATAATGTTGAGTATAAGCTCTGAAGGAAGGTCGTTGATGGTCACTCTCCCTGGAATATTTGCCTCTGGACCTGAACTGAAGTGGTGGATGTGCTTCACGTTATCTCGAGTGTGGTTGACCTCAAAATTGTTAGGATACATTTTGTGATTGATGTCAGATCAGATATGAGGTAAGATCAAGTGTGAGGAATTATCAAGCGTGGGGAATGGTAGAGTACGGTTGAGAGTGAAGTTTGAAGGTAAACATTGCACGGTTTGGTTACTGTAGCTAGCTACACGAATTCACTAGAACGTTTTCACCCGAACAACAACAAAGCAACGCTAAACTACCTACCTTTGAGCTATAAAGATGAAAACCATGTTTAAAGACCGCTTCTTTGTCAAAATATTTGCCAGTTGTTTATTTATGTACTGCCTAATTCTTCCATACCCTGTTTCTATCAGTGATTGAGTAATTAGAATAGTATAGTGAACAAATTAGAGATGTCCTATAGTCTAAGATTCTAATTTGTGAGGATTACTCTTGCAAAGGGTTCATTTTCATTTAATCATATAAAAATTCAGTAGATTACATACGAAATTTCTTAAAATACCTTCAGACTTTTGATAATTTATGTAATAAGTAATTAGGAGATAAATTTAATTAATTTACTAGAACGAATTTCTCCCGAATCATTTATTTCTCAACATATAGTTTTACGTTTAAGGCACTAAACGAACAATTGAATATACCACTGTATATATCACTCTCCGGCAAGCAATATTTATTACCCCCTTTATAACCAACCCCCGAACAATCAATTCACGTGACTGTTCATTAGGATTTTAGCACACTGAGCGAAGCCGAACAGGAAGGTGGGGGAGGCCTTGGCGCGTCGGCCGGGAGTCATACTCGCAGTGCGGGGTGGCCAAGTTATCCTAGGTGCCGCTCGGCTGGACCGGATCGCCGAGGTGAAGGATATATATATTTCTCGTTCGCCTTGGATTATTTATTCTCTAATTTTTCCTCCGTTTATACCTTATGCTAAGTGATTTTTTTTGACTGGTTCAGAAATTCTGCGAAGCATATAGCTTTCTGCCTCGGCCCCTGACTTACCCCACCACATCCATAATGGCGACATCAGAACTCCCCCCGCAGACCCTGAAGATTGGGGAGTACACGTTCACCATCTCTGAAGGCAAAGATGAGGATATCCCAGGCTTTGTCGATGCTTTCGATGCCGCTTTCGCGGATAATTTGCTCTTCAGTACTATGAGCGGGACTGCGGACCGCGCAGTATTGAGGGAGAAAGATATTGCTTTCTGGAAGGGACAGTGGACGATGAGCGGGCGGAAGCACTTCAAGGTTGTTGATGAGGCGAATGGGTAGGGTTATTTTTGTCTCTCACTCCCCAGTTTTATTCGTTTTCGTGATTTCTTCCCTTATCTGGATATCCAATTGCGGGATTCAACTTCGTTTTTTGCCCTGAGAAGCAGTGAGATGGGACTAACGTGTTACCAGAAAAATTGCAGCTATTACCCGCTGGTGGTTCCCACACACCCTGACGCCTGAGGAGGTAGCCAAAGCTGAGGAGGCTAAGAATGGCCCTCAGCCCGAGCCTGTGCCAGGGACGAATGCTGGGGCAACGAAGGAGTTCGTGAAGCAGTTAATTGACTACCGGGATAAGTGGGTGAAGAATGATGATATGTACAGTACGTTTCCCCCATTAATCGTTGATTTCCGGCCGACCCGTGTTGCTGTAATAGGGGTATCAGCTAACCGCCTGTGTAGTGATGAATATTCTCGCCGTCGTCCCCGCGTACCAGCGGTTGGGTTTGGGGAAGGCGCTGCTGGCGCCTGTACTAAAGATGGCTGATAAGGAGGGCAAGAAGACGTACATTGAAGCGTCTGCAGCAGGCGAGAAGCTGTATCGCAGGCTTGGCTGGGTGGAGACTGGAGATACGATTAGCCTTGATTTTACAAAGTATGGTGCGGAAGGGGGGGTTGATGTCAATCTTATGATGAGGGAACCAGGGGCAGGGATTGCGCTATGAGTTGTGACGAGTGGGAACGATGAGAATAGGGGAAATAGGTAGACTGCGTGAATATAGCGAGGAGACAATTTGGATGGTTATTTACTGCATATATTTCTTGTGATAGACAGTCTTATAAAATGAGATTATTAGCAGCCCCTACATTCACCACAGCCACCAGCCCACTAATTAGTTCCTCATGGTAGATTGATAGAATTTACGAAAAAGAAAAAATGGTGTCCCATCTCACACATAGACTATTATGAAATCGTTAAAATGCCGTTAAATGGTGTCGTTAAGATGAAACTGGGTGCGAGGCTTGATCCCTTAGTCGACATATTGATGTCTTAGGTGGGAGACCCTGTGCGTTTTTATAGCATATGGTTTATATTCCTTAAGTTCTAACCTAATAATAGGAGGACCAACGTACGAATATTCCAGGTCGTCCTTAATATCCAGAGCATTATAACTAGAATACCCGGGCAGATTGAGCGCCAGCAGCCGGTGTATTTAATTGACGCTTTAGGAAGGGAAAAGCCATTTTTTCTAGAATTCATCACATCTGTAGAGGTTCGTTTACACCATATTTTAGTCTGTTAGTGTTTGTCTAAGATAATACATCTAGTCTTTTACCTACATTCTCCAAGACAATTTTAAGAACATCGGAACAGGCGCAGCAAAAATCGGGAGGGGCGAATTCGCCATTGCAGATGTAGCATCAAATAGAGATGTGAATCTTGGCTCGGCTTGGGAAACGCGCTTCTATCCTGGACAGTATGTGGCAATGAGCCTGATTTTCGATTCTACCTACCGCTCGACTTGGTATTGTCCAAAATGCCGCGAACCCCTGACAGGCGATTCTGCAACGGACAAGGACATTGAATGTCACAAGTGCAAAATGATTTATAGACACTCTGTTGTCTCTAATATATCGTCTAAACCTTTATCTAGCTTTTCGACGACGGATCACACCCTCTCTTCCGTCGAAGTCGAGCGGGAGCAAATAGGGCCAACTAAGCTGAAGAGGACGAGAAACTATCGACGACGACGATGAAGAAATGGCTTTATTTCGCCGTGTTCGTATTAGAACATCGATTACATCCCCCCCAAAAAACTTTAGCCACACAGATCCGAATCCCACGAGTAGCTATTGGAGTGTGCAGGAGCAGAACAATTTTCCTGCTTTATTGCGACACTTTGGAACAGATTGGAGTGAGATAGCAACGTTTATGACTAACAAGACGGAAACCCAGGTACGAAACACTTTTCTGAGCTATGACTTACCATAGGTCATAGCTAACATCGTGGTATAGGTGAACAATTATTACCAGCGAGTAGTAACATATGGGAACAGTTCCTTAGAGGACATTACTAAGGATGTCGACGGGAAGCGAATGAGGGGAGAGCCAACCGGCCCTCTTCCCAAGCCAGCGGGAATGCGGAAGAAACGTTATAACCCGGAAGAAACGTTGTAACTAAGTCCTAAGTTTGGAGCATCCCTCCCCTGCCGTAAGCCACTAAAGATAGATTAGCTGGTGTTGCAAGGAAGTACTAGGAGCCCGCCTACCTCGAAACATGCTCTAGAACGAGAGATATTCTCTGCATGCACCCAAAATGCAAATCCTGTACCTTGCTCATTAATGTCTGATGGTTACCTTCATTCCTATTGCCACTGATTCTCGTAGCACCCCTAGTATATTAGAACCTTAGCTACCATAAACTTATAAGCAACTCACATATGCACTACCATTAATGGCATGTCGATACTCTCGGAATGAGCCATCAAATCTGTTTTGAACCTTACTAAGTCTTCCTTTTGGCATAACGCTTATTTGACCTTTCTCCATGCATCCTTAATTGTCCTACCACTTCCTCCTGCCCTTAAACTCGGCTGATACTTCGATATCTTCTCCAAAAATCCATCTATTGTCCTCTGGCACTGTGACGCCGCCTGCCGCAATGCGATAGCTTCCGAGTGCTGTGTATTATCCAGTTCGAGTCGTTTTACACGGAGGAGAGCAGTCTCAAGCGTATAAAGCTGTGATATAAGAGTCTGGTACTCGGTTGAGGACTTCCCGCTTTCGCGCAAAGCATCAACAACTGTAGAAACAAGCTCGACGGCTACGATAAAATTGCCTGTAGAGAAGCCGAATCCGACAGACATGGCAGTTGGCGGCAGGTCAGGATATTAAAGTAGTTTTGCGATTCTTAAGGTTTGTTGTCGGTGAGGCTGTGCGAAGTTCCCTTCACGACACGAGGCTGGCTGACGGCGTTTGTCAGATATGAAAGATCATTTTCACGCCTCACCACCCCCAGCCACAGTTTGCATGCAGCTTCACTTTGTTTAATTGGACAAGTGCCAGTTATGTAAGTTTCCAAGCATTCGACCATCAGGCATGCCCATTTACGGTAAAAACGTACATTTACATTTTTGAACATGTACGCTGTCGTATTATTAATTAGTACCACTCTTATGTTATTCTGTTAAATATTCCATGAAACATTATTTGGCATGAGGATGTAGAATTAATAACTGAGCAAAATGCTTGTATCTATCTTATGTTATTGATATAGGTCAGATTCTAACGTATTTTGCTGTGGATCTCTCAGTCTCTATTTGTATACTGTCTACCCAACTCATCTGAGCGAATGCCGTAAATTCTCATAAACACACCACACTAATTACTAACACGTTCCTATTCATTCCACCTTCGTCTCCTTGCTATCTCCCTTGGGCATGACATGTTTCCGCACAGTCGCCACCATCTTGCTGAACCAGAAGACGCTCAGAGACATGACGACTGTGTGAGTGCACATGAAGGCGACAGCGACCCACCCTGGAGCACGGTGCTCAAGCGCGAGAGGCGGCTCCGAGGGTGAGTAGTCGTACAGCGTGAATGACGGCTTATCTGCTCGAACCGCAGTAAACACGTCGCCGAAGAAGGTGAATGTCATGTATGAACCCCAGAGCAGGCGACAGGAGGCAAAGGTGACCATGAGCACGATGCCGTTGACCATCTGGATCTTAGACCCAGTCAGGCCCATCTTGCCGAGGAACCAATGGATGTTTACAAATGGCGTTGATAGCTCTACCAGGCCGTACTGGATGCCATAGTATGGACTGAAAGGGCGCTGTGGGAACAATAATGTATTAGCATGTAATAACACGAGGAAGCCAAGGACAGGAAAGAGCGAATGCCACGCACGAATCCCAAAATGGAGATGCAGAACCCGACAACAGCGTGAAGCAGGTCCAAAGCGCCAAGTGTGCTGGCGTTGGAAGCGCAAGCACCCAGGTCCCACAGAAAGTAACCGGCGCTGAGAGCATGCACGAGCCCGCCGGCACCTGTGTATCCCCATATCCGATCCTCCCAGGTGGCATTGGCACGTTCCTGGTCAGCCAGGATCACGTACGTCAAGGCGACGGAGAGAAAAGTCGAATTTACAAAGGACGTGACGTGCATGTCCCATTGAAGCTGTGTCCGCCGGGGTAGGCCACGGTATGTGGCTGGAAACAGACGCGCAGACAGGAAGGGTGCTAGCACGGAGTTGACGGTCGTGTAGAACACAAAACCGAAGAGCATCTCGTGCGCGTGGAGCGGGAGAGTGTTGAGGTGTAGCAGTTCGCACATAGGCTCGAGGGCTGTGCGAAGCCATAGCGGCGGAGCGAAAGGGTCTAACATGGCGTTCTGTATACTGTCTCTGTTGTTGTAAGAATAAAGATGGGAAGACTGGGAGATTAGCTTTCCCGTCCAGCCACGATCGTCGATTTAGGGATTTGCGACAGGGGTTGGTTCCCGCTACTTTAAGGTAAAAGCCTAACTGGACTTCATGTTACGCGCTAAATTTTGTGGAAAACCCCTGGATCAGGGGCCGCAATCTGTTATCATTGATTGTTCGAACATAGATGTTTCACGAAAGAGCAAAGCACGTGATCGTAGGATACTACGCCCGAGACATCTACAAAGAGGTTATGATCACCTCTTAAGAAACAATCGCCATATATTCCTGATGGCCTATATTTTCTACTGAGCGTAGAGTTGGGGGTCACACGTACCAGCAGGATTCGGGTCTTATTAGCGACGCTGTTGATCGGAAGTCCTGATAGATAATACTGAGCTGTAAGAGTCCGTGAATAAATTATCACGATACCGAATTCATTGTTGCATCTAATGAACCAGGCCGTTATTCTCCTTTAAAGTTGAGGCTGTCAGACGGGGAGTTATTGTGCCTGTTGCCAAGAATGTGGATCAAAGATCCCGACCCAACCCCGCTTCTCCTGTCACGCAAGAATGACAGCTGTACAAACAACTGTAACACCTCTGTTGAGCTATAAATCACCTTTATTCTTGTCCAGGCCATAAAGGTGTGCTACCGCCGTTGTCGCCGATTATCGTGACTGCGTTAGCTCTTCATAGCTTCTCAGGTGCTACATCAGACTCGGCTCTAACAACGCCGTCTCCTCCGACTGGAACGTGCCCAATATATTGCATACAGGCAATTTCCTTGCAACATGGCGTCTCTTCAAGCTGGTCAAGATATTAGACCCCCAGCCGATGCATGTAAGATCCACTTTCCCGCATATCTTGCATTATAAAGGATGTTCAACGCAAAATATGGGCATCTTCCACAGTTCTTGCGCCATAGTTGAGAATATCAGACTATTATTTATCGTTGGCGTGTGGGACAGGCTGAACTGTGTATATCAGGAGGATATTCTCAATTTGTTTCACGCGCGATCGAATACTAATATGCCAATCAATTCCAGACGAGGATATGATAACTACGTTGTTGCCCGTGGACCCAGACCTTGAGATCGAACAACAGACTAGTCAGACCTGGCAGATACAGGACTGGAAGAAACTGGAAAAGAGAGTATATTGGCCAACCTTCGAATGTGGTGGATCAACATGGTGCGTCATAAATATTACATCCTGATTCGAGCTATTATCATTTCTCTAACTATGCACAGGCGAGTACTAATGTATCCGTCGGGAAACAATGTGGAATTCGTGTCGATGTATCTTGAAGCTGGGCCCAAAATAGAGAAAGAAGAAGGCGATTGGTATGCCTGTGCCGAGTTTGCAATAGTCCTGTGGAACCCGAGACAGCCATCGAAATATGTTTCAAATGGTAAACGTTTTCTCACGACCCTCTATGATAAGTTGTACTTGCCTGACGCATATCCAGTTGCCAAGCACCGTTTCCACACCGCGGAAAAAGATTGGGGGTTTACAAGATTCTCACAACTGAAGAGTCTATTTGGGGAGCCCGGGGGAGACCCCAAGTCGTTCCTACTGGAGAACGGAGAAGCCAACATCACAGCTTATGTCCGCGTCTACAAGGACCCTACTGGGGTATTGTGGGAGAATTTCTTGAAGTACGTGCACTGTAATGTTATCAGAATCGTTCTGACTTAATATCTAGCTATGACTCGAAGAAAGCGACTGGAATGGTTGGCTTAAGAAACCAGGGCTCAACCGGCTATCTCAATGTGGTTTTGCAAGCGCTATACTTCATAACTGCCATCCGCAAGGTATACTTTATCACATAATATGAGCTTTCTTGGGAACTAAACAATATAACTAGGTTGTGTATGAGATACCAACACGGGAGGGTGCAACGACCGACGTGGCGTGGGCACTTCAGCGTCTGTTCTACTCTTTACAGACGAGTGATACATTCGTTACGACGAAAGAACTTACTAAATCATTTGGCTGGAGCCCAATGATGGTGTTTCAACAGCAAGACGTTGTAGAGATGCTTCAAATACTAATATCTCAGCTCATGACAAGAGCAGAAGGGACCCGAGCAGAAGACTCGCTGCTAGATCTATTCATAGGCAGGCAACGGTTTTTCACATCTAGCGCCAACGATGATCGTGTGACTTCCAGGTCCGAAGATCTTTATATTCTATCATTGAACATCCACGGGCAGCGGACTCTACAAGAAAGCTTGGCAGAATATGTGAAAGTTGACACATTTAATACAGGAGCGCAAGATGGACCCCAAGAGATGAAACGCGGCATGATTGTCGACAAGTTCCCACCCATTCTTCATCTCCAGTTAAAGCGATTCCAGTACGATATCAGCGAAGATGCCATGGTAAAACTTGACGACTTCTTCGAGTTTCCAGAAGAGATAGACCTCAGTCCGTACCTTCCTGCCAATGCCGACCGATCTGAACCATGGACATACGTTATCTATGGTGTTGTTGGACACAGTGGTGGAATAGCCGGAGGGCAGTACAGTGCGTTCTTGCGACCGGCCAAAGATGGCCAGTTTTACAAGTTTGATGATGAGAGGGTTACAAAAGCGACACTGAGAGAGGCAATCCACAATAACTTTGGAACAGAAGATGGGCAGCCATCTAAGAAACCTACCGCATACTTGCTGATATATATTCGGAAGTCGAGGTTAGGTGAACTTCTTGGAGATTTCACAAAGGATGACATGCCACAAAGTATCGGTATGGAACATCTGAAGCTTTTAGACCGGAAGATGCTAACTGAGACGAAGTGCAAGAACTGACCAGAGAAAGCGCGGAAAAGGCTCGTAAAGCAGAAGAAGAAGAAAAACGGCGGCTCTACGTGGAAATCAGCCTCATTTCAGATGAGACATTTCAACACCACCACGGCCTCGACTTGTCGACCACCATCTCAAGCCCAACTGACCTTGCTTCTCCCAAGGCGTATAGTATTCTTGGTGCCGCGACGCTTGCCGAGTTTATCTTGAAGATTGCCGCAGAGAAAGGATTGAAGTCTAAGAAGATCCGATTCTGGTTGATGGCGAACCGTCAAAATAAGACGATCAGGCCAGAGTATCCTCTCGAAAACCACACCGAGACGTTTGACCAGATCATAAAGAAACAGAATATCAACGACCGTAAAATTCGCTTGTATGTCGAAGAAATGGAACCAGAAGAATCCATTTGGCCTCTGAGAGAGGGTTTGAATGGCGAAATTTTACTATTCCTGAAGCACTATAATCCACTGCAAGAACGGGTACTAGAAGAGCCGATGAGAGGGGTCTGCCATGTCTACGTCCGCAAGAATGGAAAAGCTAGCGAACTGTCTGCGCGTATTAATAGGATAATGAATTGGCCGGCCGCGGTGCAAATGATACTATTTGAGGTAATTGTTTGAATCTAAGTGCGGCAGTCAAGAAGCTAATATGGGTTTGATAGGAAATAAAACCAGGGATGACCACAATGATGGACCCCTCTGAAACCTTTGCAGGCTTGGAACTTCAGGACGGGGATATAGTTCGGTTCCAGAGAACTACGGAGTCATTGATCCTGTCTTCGTCACTGGCCGACAATGTCGCTGAGATTCATATTTGAGTACAGCCCGCGGGGTTTTATCGTTTGATTAATATATTGTATATAACACGGGTTTAAATAGTATATATTTCGTAACGTCTATATATTACTCACTCATTGAAGATATACTAAAGCCGCTCTCAATGCTCGCACCCTCTAATTGGCAAAACGTACCCCAAAATCTAAGCGCAGCACTTAATTATTTCCCCATACCCCATGGAAACCAAAACCAGCAACAAGCGGCATCCTATGTAAGAATTAGCAGGTAATACGTAATACGGGGTGCTAGCATGGGCACTTACTCGGCGCGTGCAATCTCCTTCATGTTCTTTGCGTCAATCACAACCAGAACACTCTGCCTGCGATTGGCATCAAGTGCCATAGTCAGGAGCACACCATCATCCTCGCATGTGCCTTTTGGGTTGGCGACGAAGACTGGCTCGGAGGGCAGATGGGGTGTGCGGGGCTTCCAGATAGTTGTCCGTCTTGTGTGTGTATCAACTTTTACGAGGGAATCGGTGAAGAATCCTCTCTCCTTGATGTGTATCCCATAACTAAAAGCAGACAAGGTTAGCAATGGCCCCGAAAGAAACTAAACAATATTACTCACGCATAACGGTAGGGTTTCCCATGATACGCTTGGTTGAGACGGGGTAACTCGATGTTTCCAGACTTGAAGTCCAATTCAAAGTCGGTAACAGCTGAGCGGGTGATCAACGTGCCGTTTGCTAGAATTCCATGTGCGTAATCTTGAAGTCTGAAGCGGCGGAAGGTACCTGCAAGATCATGAGGGGCAGTGGCGTTGTGATGACCGACATATGTACGAAGATTCTTGATCCGAGCGGCTTCAAGGAATGCGTTGGTCTTCATGACAGGAAGGTCAATAGCGATAGACCCATCGCTATCCTCAAACGAGTTGATCTATACTCAGTTAGTCACTGTCTTCGCGATTGCAGTAGTGAGTGTGATTTACCTCGTGGAATGCAAAAAATGTTTCCGAAGTGTATTTTGCTACTACTCCACCTTTGACTTTATCGATAACGTCTGGAATAATATTAGCTAGAAATTAGAATAGGATTGCCATTGCTGACTCACAAAATAATGTTTTCCGTTCTGGGTCCCAATCTTTGATGTTGTCCAAGACGTTGTAGTAAGGCTTTGATGTAACTTTTCCAAAGTCGGATTGCCAGACAATGAGAATGACATAGTTTGCAGTGCTGAACATGGAGTGGATATATGCCGCCGGAGCATCGGTGATAGTTGCGAGGATGTTGCCCTTCCCTGAGGAATTGATTTCAAATACGTTATACTCGGGAGGCGTCACCTCGGTATTCAACACGTAGTTGTAAAGCTCGCCAGACTTGCCACTAAAACGGTTAAAGTTAGCAAGGGCTGTTTATTAGGTGACGCCAGGATATGAATTAGTACATACTGAGCGGGGTGTGCACAGGTCCTATCGCCTGTGATGTTGGTATTTGTTGTTTGATAAGTAAACAGTTCAATAGGCTCGAGAGAGACAGGATCTAGTTGCTGGAGAGTACTACCCAGGGGTTAACATCGAAATACTCAAAAAGGCCAAGTGCGATGCTTACTTTCCATCTGTGGTCTTAACCAGTGTCACAAATGGCCCGTGTTCAGTCCCTGATACGTTTCTATCCAACCCAGGGAAATTGGTAATGAAAGATACGGTGACACTGTCAGTGCTGGCATTGCCGACAGGGTTAACCCCATCGCGGTAAGTAGCTATAGCCAGAAGTTAGGCTCGATACTTTACGAGTATAAAAGCAGCACGTACTCTGAAAGGCACCAAAGATAACTTTGCATGGATCGCCCCCGAAAGATCCACCGGGAAAGAGTCCCGTTTCTCTGACAACTAAGCAAGTTAGGTCTGAAGCTCTTGGAATTTTGGAACAGACTTACAGTCTTGGAGTTCGTCAGATGCATTGCGGCTATGATAACTGACTTTGCCATCTGAAACCTCAAAACGATGGTTTCGACTGAACCCATCAAACCAATGTTCTGCCGTATAGTTTCCATTATCCCATGTGGCTGCTGCCCCACGATACAACGATCCTCTATGGTATGTAAGCTATAAGCTTGACTTTAAAGTTAGTGTATAACATACGAGACCCAGCGAGGAATCTAATACACGTTAGTATGTTATTTTACATGTTCCTACAAAAATAAAATGGTCGAAGTTACCTTTCCCTTGACCTTTAGATTGATTGAGTTTCTTATTTCTGGAGTGCCAAAAAATCCAAGGGTGAAAGGGTATGCAGGTGAGTGTTGATGTAGATCAACCGCAGTGCCACTAATTCCTAAGGCAATGGAGGACAATATCAGGAAGGTAGATGTAACCATGATGGCGGATGCAACGATGATACTAAATATCCGTGGTTCAAGAAAGGGCAATGGAAATCAATTGAGCAACTGACCGTGGCGACTAAAAAAATTCTCGAAATTGCCTTCACCTTTATATGTATCGGAGGACTTCCAATTTGAAGCCCAGTCCGTATAATATTAGACATTGCTCGAATCATGCCTCGAGTCTCATATTGACCGCCTTTGTCATTAAGCTGTCGCATAATGATTCTCAAAACGTATGTGAACTGCGTTATTGTGATGGCGGAGCAGTAAGATCTATCGTTAATCAAGTAACTTACCAAGTCATAATTTCCATGTAGAAGCCAAGGCGTTATATGGTTTAGTTGTTTATATCGCTAGGGTGGAAAGCGTTAGTGTGCTAGGCCCGATTAGGGAAGTTACCATTCTGTCAACGAAGATCGGCTGGTAAGCGCTGCAGGATCCAACGAATTGAAAGATTCCAGCTAAGCCACGAAGGGTCTAAGTTACTCCGCTGGGGAAGGGATGATCCACAACACATCAACACAGCCTTCTGTCGCCAAGAAAATATTAAGAATCAACATCATCCCGACTATGCACTAGACGCGCGTAATGGCTCTCCTTGAGTACTAGACCGATACTATGAGCCAAAATAATGACCAGCCTCAATTCTGATCCAACGTCACAAATACCGGAGTTTCCTTTCCTCTGAGATTAGCGCCCAGAGTCAAGGTTCATCGGTGTTACGCAAGCTTGCGAATGGCTAGGCTCCCATTTGATAGATATAACCGATGGTGAATCCAGTCTCAAAGAAGTAACATACCAACCTCTCATCTGGAACTGCTAATATCCGAATATAAGCCGGGTACCATTCGGCGCCACGATGTCCTCCAGCGCCAGAGCTGCTACCAAAGGAAAGGAGACGCGGATTCGGAAATCACTTGGGAAGTCCCAGCGGGCATGCTCAGCTTGCCTGAAAAAGCACACAAAGGTAATTATAACCAGCCACCGGAATCCACGGCGAAATCTATCATACTAGCGGTGCGTTCCACTCAAATTTCATGCATATGCTAAGTACCGGCGTTTAGTGCGATGAATCCCGCCCCCAGTGTTTAAAATGCATCAAGTACTCGCGGGTATGTACTTACGGCGAAACGGATCCTTCAAAAGAATGGCAGCGGAATATTCTTACTTTTAATATGCGCGATCTTTCGGGTGAATCGAGCAAAAAGGCTTCTGAGAAATCAAAACATGGTACTCACTCAACCACTGATAGCGATTCTTCGGAAGCTACAACAGTCAGTAGACGACAAGAAACATATTGTGTACCTCGCGGAGTCCCTTCGCTGCCTGGAGAAGGATACAATGGACGGGATGTCCAAGCCTTGTCTCATTTTGCCGTTGTAACTGCCGGAGACCTTATTGGCGGCGAGCGGATTTGGACCCAAGAGGGCATACAGCTCGCATTCACAGTATGAAACTGTGTGTTCCAGTGTAATATGACAGCTAACATTAATAATAGAATGATTTCCTCATGCACGCCATCCTTATGACAGGTACTTCACATCTTCAACGCCTCAACCCAGAAACCCATCAGGATTATAACGCCCTATCAACCAAGCACCTCCACCACTCCCTTCGCTCCTTTCGGATTGCACTCAGCAGCCCCACCTACGTGGCGAACAATTTCGAAGCCGTTGTAGCCACCACCATGCTCTTCATGATGCAGGCGTACAACAACCCAATTTTCGATCCAGAGAACCCCAGCGTCGATGCCTTGCTGCAACACTGCAGCGGACTCTTTGATATCATTCGGTTCCATCCTAACCAGGCAACCTTTACCATTTTTCAGCCAATTTGCTTGCCCAGACTCGTTCGTGCTGCAATGCCAGACTCTGGCCCGGCTCGTGGCCTGGTCCAAATGATTGAGAGTCATGCTCTGGACTATGGCATTCCAGATCCTAATGGAAAGTTTTACATGGGGGTTATTAAAAGCTTAGCGCCTGTTATAGACGCTGTGATATCGCGGCCACCATTTGGCGGGGCACCGCCAAACGCACTGCTGCTCTACTTTGTTCGTTGGCTCGCATTTCTACCCACCGAGTTTGTCATGCTAGTCAACTCTTACGATCCGAAGGCCCTGATTATCATGGCCCATTATTATGCGGTAGTGGCATTTGCCTTGTCGAATTGGAAGAACGGGTGGTGGTGGCTGCGAGATCGGCCGGAGTATATGATTAAGAATATAGCGGCGTTTGTGGATTCTCGTGGATGGGGAGTTTGGATGAAATGGCCATTACTGTTGCTACAATTTTGCCAAAAGAGCGAGGGAAGCTTGGGGCAGTGGTCCTCTTTGAGCAAGATCCATTCTGATGATACTGGTGTGGTTGAAACGGAGATGGGAATATTGGCTACGGTGGAGAGGCACGCGAGAAAGATCCCGGCTGAGGAGTGAATCATATACGCCTTTCCGTTGCATCCCACACACATTTCATGATCACTTATTCGTATAGATTTGAATATATAAACACCGAAATAAAGAGATGATAAAGGAGCTAATCTAGATGTTAGAGTAACAAGATCAGAGCTGGTGCTCAAATCCAGAGATACGAAAGGATCTAGAGAAAAGGTGTTGGCATATAAATAGGTCGCGTGGTCTAATGGTTATGACGTTTCGCTCACAAAGTATCATAAAATATGATATCCGAAAAGGTTCCGAGTTCGATCCTCGGCGTGACCTCGAAATAAATCTTTTGGCAACATGGATATCAAAAACAACTACAGTGCTTCCGATAGAGAGACCAACGGACAGAGACTCTATCGTGGTGGTGTCCAGAAACGTGAGAGCGGAGTGGGAATTATATAACAAGATTTATATCATATATATATTTTTACGTATAATTTACCGTATAAACGTGTGTACCTTTTTGTTTTGAGCGAACTGAACTCCTGGTCTAACTGTAAACGAATCGAATAGGCCGATCTGACGACGACAGCATTTCAACAGTCCCATATTAAGGTCAGCTATGTGTTCCTGATGTTACATGATAAAGGATCGCGGGTCGACCCGGCTTACCCCACCATGTAAGACCTACTATCACAATGAACCAAACACCGATGGAACCATCCCGGTCCCCCATTAAGGAATGTAGAAATGGTGTTCCTTCGGCATTGAGACATAGCGTGAGCTCCTACAGCTAGTTGTCCGTCTCGGCATTTGGGAATGTCTTCCGGGCCTCCGGGTTATAACGAGTCTATCGTCACCAATAATATGCTTTATCCTCAGCTTACGACCCTGACTATATAAGAATCAGCTCTGTCCGCACGCCTGAATCACACAATCATCAGGAGTGAAAACAGCAATATCCCCTGTACACAGCAACAATGGCACCTTCCCCCTTCAACCCACCTCTCACCCTCACAACTCCATCCCACACCCTCATCCTCAGCGAAGGAACCCCCGCCGACATCCCCTCATTCTGCACTATCTGCTATGACGCCTACGCCACCGACCCCATGCTCCACGCCACCTACGGCACCGCCTCTCCCGCCGCCATCATCGCCTCCAACATCAAAAGATGGGAGCTCGACTGGCTGCGCCCCAGCCGGCACGTCTACAAAGCCGTCGACGCAGCTACTGGGTACTATACCACATAAACCAAAGCCCCCCAGCTCTCGATGACAGAAAGTGGCTAAAATAGACCCAGCGAGATCGTCGCGGTCGCAAAATGGGTCTTCCCGCATACGCCAACCCCGCCGCCTGAAGCGTTGGCAAAGGTCGGGTTTCCAGAGGGCGTGAATATGGCGCTTCTAGGGGCGTTTTTTGGGAGGTCGCTTGAGAAGCGCGAGAGGTGGATGGAGTGGGAGGATATGTACCGTGCGTCTTTATTCACCCTCGAAGGAAGTTTAGGGGAGATTTTTACGGAGAGGGCGAAGGGGGATAGTGCTGACGCTCTAAGCAGAAATGAACGTCCTCGCCGTTCTACCAGCATATCAGCGCCTGGGGATCGGACAGGCGATGCTGGCGTCTGTGCTGAAGCTGGCGGATGAGGAGGGGCGGCGAGTGTTTGTCGAGGCGACTCCCGAGGGGGCGAGCTTGTACCGGAAGTTCGGGTGGGTGGAGTGCGATGAGCGTCTGAGGTTTGATTTGGGAGAGTTTAAGGCCGGGGAGGGCGTGCTGGAGACGACGCTGTTTTTGATGCGGGAGCCGGGTGCGGGGGGCCCGGGGATGTGATGTGAAGATCGGGGATGGTCTGGATGACGCCATATAGAGGCGCATATATAGTGGACAGCTATTTGACAAAACTTCTAATTTAAGCTCTGGGCACGTACGGTGGAATAAGAAACCATGGTAGGATCTAAAATCATGTACATTTTTATCGCTGCTGCCAAAAAAAAGTCAGCGTAGTCTATGTTGTATCTAGCCAATATCCATCCCGTCCACCGCCATCTACAACAGCGGGTTCGGCCTGTACTCTGGGGCCGCATCGGTCACGCCCTTCTTCGCGCCCTTCTCCTCTACCTCTAACGGGAGGTGCTCTCCATCCTCGAGCTCACTGATGTACTTCTCCGCCTCCAGCGCTGCGATGCATCCGCTTCCCGCGCTCGTAATGGCCTGTCTGTAGCGCTTATCCTGGACGTCACCAGCCGCGAAAACACCAACCTTGTTGGTATAACTCGTTCCTGGCTTGGTCACTAGGTAGCCCTCCGCATCCGTATCGAGCTGTCCCTTGACCAGCGCAGTCGCTGGGTCGTGGCCCACGGCGTAGAAAAGTCCGTTCGCCTCCATCTTCTCCTCCTTGCCAGTCACCACGTTCTTGACAATCATATGCGACATCAGTCCACGGTCATCACCAGTCACCTCACCACCAACGCTGTTAAAGCGCACAGTAACCTTCTTGTTTGACAACAGCCTCTTCGCCATCGTCTTGCTCGCGCGCAGGTGGTCCTTGCGAACCAGCACGGTAACATGGCTACCGTACTTGGTCAGGAAGAGCGCCTCCTCAGCAGCCGAATCTCCACCACCAATCACGACCAGCGGCTTGTTGCGGAAGATAGGCACGGCACCGTCGCACACTGCGCATGCCGAGATACCGTTCTGCCAGTACTTGTCCTCTCCAGGGAGATCGAGACGGCGCGCTGACGCACCGGTTGCGATGATCAGGGCGTCGGCGGTATGGGGCTCGGCATCCTCTGCGTATTCCAGCCAGTATTTGAATGGGCGCGAAGAGAGGTCGACCTTGGCGACGGTTTCAGAGACGACTTCTGTGCCGAAGCGCTCGGACTGCTTGCGCATGTCCTCCTGCGATCGATATGTTAGCTTATATCCTGGTACAACGAGGGGTAGGGGACCACGAACCATCAATGCCATGCCGCCAATACCGTTAGGGAAACCGGGGAAGTTCTCGACATCGGTAGTGGTGGTGAGCTGTCCTCCCGCAGCAATACCGTTCGCCATCATACCCTCGTACAGCACGGGCTTGAGCTCCGCGCGCGCGAGGTAGATGGCCGCCGTGTGAGCGGCGGGGCCGGAGCCGATGATGACGACCTTGCTGTGCATCGTGCGCGAGCGAGCGAAGACGGGCGCGGGCGCGGCGGTGGACTTCTGTTTCGTGAGGGAGGCTGCGGCGACGAGAGGGAGTCCCGAGCTACTTCTGAGGAGATTGGCGGAGCGGCGGAAGGCGGAGGAAAACAGTTTGGCTGATTTTTCGTGGGTGAGGAGGTTTTGAGGCGGGGTTCGGCGATGTGTCGAGATCGCGAGGTGGGTGGTGGTGGTGGTGGTAGTGGGGGGGGAGGAAAGTTTTTGGTGGGGGTTAGAGGTCAATTAGTGAGGTCACTTGGTGATTTGACGAGAAGTAAAAGTAGAGCGCGTTGGCGGGTAACTTATAGAAAGTATGGGTAAGGCTGGTTTATAATAATTTTATCTGGGCTACTCTATGTGGAAACAAACAGTCGCGAAACCGGCGGGTACTTTTCGAGCGTCTCGGCCTTTGACACGTGACACATTTTCCATTGTGCTGACATACCAGCTTTGATAAAATTGTCCATCGAATTCTCGAATGCGGTTTTGCAAATGCCGCGGCATCTGATAATTTGAAATACTGAGTCTAGCCTCCAAACTCGGGAATTGCGCAGCGTTATAGCGTGTATTATTTGAATTTTAATATCCGAGCACAGCTACTTGACAAATCCAGCTATTTACACGTCTCTCCCCATCCACTGCGATCTGTTCCACGAATCCTCTCTTCATCATATACTCGTAACATGCCAGGAAGTGTTTTCATACCCCAGGGTACCCCTCAGTGCTGTCCCTTCTCGCCAGACCCATCGACCAGCATAAGCTGATGCACCGCCATTAGACCTCGGCTTCTGGTTATTATACAGTAGATTGTATTTCCAACTCCGACCCAAGAACGCCCAAAGAACCTTAAAACTCCGAATAATAACACTGAGCTTATCAGACCAGTATTATTGCCGCCAATATCGCTCCGGCCAGGCTCATCATCAGACCGCTTTGTCGATGTACTGCTCCACCATCCGCAACAATATTATCGAATGGGCTCCCTCCACCTGAGAACCTATTAGCGTCGATTTGTTGCTGCTCTCTTGATCGGCTAGGCTTGTCCTGCTTATTCGAATTTGTAGTCTGTGGCGCCTGCACCTCGGAGGTTGTCGACTCTGGTGTTGGCTCTGGTGTCGACTCTGGTGTCGACACTGTCGTTGACTCTGATGTTGATTCTGATGTTGGATCGGGATCGCCAATTCCAAGAACTGAGGACTTTGGTGCCTGAGACGTAGTAGTAGTCGGTTCCTCGACAGTTGTACTTTGCGGAGGTTCTTGCGACGTCGTTACTGGCGCAGGTGTATCCGTCGGCTTTGTAGCAACTTCAGTCGGTGCCGCTGACTGCGTTGGCACCTCGACTCCGTTACAGACGGATGCGATGAGCATGTTCTGGAAGATACGGCCAAGAAGCGTGCGACTGTCAACTATGACACCAGGACAGACGGTATTGAGCGTGCTGGATATGCTCTCAAGCGATGCAACGCATCCTACAGAACATGCGCCGCCGGTCTGAAAATCCCGTGCGCTGCAGCCCTCAATCGGGCGGTTGTATATCGTTCGACATTCACCGGTGATTCCAAACGGTAGTGCTTGAAAATTGCCTCCCAGAGATATGGAAGACGCGGCCTGCGCAGTTGTGGCGAGAAAAAGAAGAGAGAGGCCGGTGGGGGAGAGAGGAGAAATCATGTTGCGCCACGCGCTGATCAACAGCGCTGTGAGAAGTGAAGTGAGGCCAAGAGGAAAGATAGTCAAGAGCAATGAACTTGGTCCCGACGGCGAGCACAGGTCGCTTGCTGACAAGCTTGATTTTAGCGGGCGTTACCAGATGGGATGATGATGGTGGTGTTCGTCGCAGGGGTTGTCGGTTGTTGCAGTATCTTGAGACAGTTGATGTTTGAGGGTGCCTTCTGGCTCACAATTTGTGAGACAGTTGAAGTCAGGAACGAGCCCCTGCCGCCGTTGAACCGGTGCGTTCTTGCGATAAATCGCACCAGTAGTACTAATCCGTAAGATTTCCCGTGGTAAAATCAAGAATGCCGTCTGTCTCTGACGGAGATGTCTGAGTTAGTGTATGCGAATTGTTGACCGAGATATGACAAAGAGCCCTAGAACTCGACACGCAACGCACGGTATTTGTCGCGACAGTTGGCTTTGCGCCGGAGAGAATAGCAGCCGGTCGAGGATAGAGAAAATAGAGAATCACGAATTACTTCGTAATATCCACAGGCTGATTTTGTGTGAATGTGTGACTATGTGCTGGTGCTGAGAAACGCAACGAGAGCGATGGGAAAGAGATCCGTTTATGAGACGCGGGGAAGTAGGAAACATATAGGCCTACATATAGAGACCTTCTCCAGCTCTGAATAAGAAAGCGGGTATATTCATACTTATCGTTCCTCGGGGAAGAGGGGCCTCTCCCATTCAATCACTGCCAATCGTCACTGGAGACCCAATGCAGCTCGTGGTGCGAATGAAGCCGCCAGGAACAGTCAGTTCAGGAGTAATAACATGCGACGCGGAGACTCCCCAACCCCGTTTGAGCCAGTCCAGGCCGCCAAGGGTGACAATATGTCCATAATATACCTATCAGATTCTTACGCCGAGACAAAGTGACGCCCATAGCGAGTTTCGTTGAGTAGTAACAATTCGATTCGTGCAGAATGTTGAAACTCGAAACACACAGATCTTGTTTCGAGAGGGTGACGGCCCTTTTTCGTCCTGTCCGCTCATTGGCTGACAAATGTTCCCAATCGCATTTGACAAGGCTGTCATGTAGGTAATATGGTCCGTGAGTCTTGTAATGTCAGCCTTGTGATTGGCTGGCCTTCTCAGCCTTCCCGCCGGGTGAGGCAACATCAACATCGCGGGAGCGACAGTACGTAGTTTGTCGTTCGTAGCTCTCAGTAATACTCAAGACAGCCTGGGTATCAGCGAATATGCGCATGGGAACTGCGCAAGGGCGACTTCACACGACTGCGCCCGAGACGACATACCCCTAGTTTTCAACCGCGCTCTGATCGCACCAGATATGCCTCCGTGAGAGGTTAGACATGTTGCGCAACAATGGTCCAGGGGAAGATCATCAAGAGGCTCCTTGGTCAGCCTACGAATGACCACATCTCCGACCCGACCATCACGTATGATGCGCGTACCACCAGAGAATTGCAGAGGCCCACCTTCTCCCAGGATGCCACCCATTCTACCGGGTCGCCGCTTACTTGCGTCGACATCTCCCCATCTGGCAACTATGCCGTAATAGCGGGAGACAAGGTCTTCAAGACCCTAAAGATCGAGGGCCCGAAAATCGAGGAGCAGACAGATCTGCGCGCTGCGATAACCATCCCTGGCGATGGACTGAGCGACCAGCTGAAGATTGGAGCCGTGCGTTGGGGCCATGGCGAGATTGACAGCTCGATAGTGACGGCATCGGCAAATGGAAGGGTCACAATATACGATCTCAATCGCATAGGCAGCGGCTTCGAAGTTGGCCGCATAAAAGAGCATCAGCGCCAAGTTCATAAGCTGTCTATAAATCCTTTCAGAGCGAATTTGCTGCTCTCTGCCAGCCAGGATGGAACAGTCAGGTTTTTCGATATAAAAGCTCCAACAGGGCGCAGCAACTTGACATCTATCAGCAGAGCAGTATTCAAATCAAACGCGGACCCAGTACGGGATGTAACGTGGAACCCAACGCGAGGATTCGAATTCGCGTGCGCAACGGTGTCCGGGACAATACTGCATTGGGACACTCGCAACCAGAAGGCGCCTCTTCTGAAGATCAATGCGCATGATGGCGCTTGCATGACACTTTCATGGCATTCCGATGGCGAACACATAGTTAGTGGCGGACTGGATCAGCAATGCTTTATATGGGACCTATCGCGAAATGCTGAGAAGAGGCAAAAGCCCAAGCATTCATTTGCAACTCCGGCACCAGTGTCCATTGTGTCCTGGAGGCCGCCGTCATGGTCATCGACTGCGCAGGCTCAACGAGCTGCCCAAGTTGCCGTCGTCTACGACGATGTGAATTCCTTGAAGACCCAAAAGTCCACAGTGCAAATATGGGACATTGCTCGCCCAGGACTACCGTTTAAGGAAATTTCAAGCTTTGAAACATCGCCCACAGCCTTGAAGTGGCAGCATACAGATATTCTCTGGACAGTGACCAGGGAAGGTGATTTCAGGCAGAGTGACATTGCATTCGCGCCAAAGGTTATTGACCGCCGAAGCTTGTCAACGTTCGATTTCTCTCCGTCAGGCGAAGTGTTGATGTTGTTAGAAGAGCGGCGAGGCCGTTCACGGCATGTTAATTTAGGGACGAACGACAAGCCGGTCAGAGCAAGGCTGTCAATGACGAGCCAAAGCCCTTCAGGTAAGCTCAGCATCAGCCGTAGTGACTCAGAAGAAGACACGGCAGGGAGCTTCTTAGGCCCGAAATCAAAGCCAAGCAAGAAGCATAAGCGCCATACCAATACAAGGTCTGCCACACCGCTTAGTACTACCCCGCCGTCTGGAGGAGATATGGCGACTGTGATGAAGCTGGAAGAGTCTATCAAAGTTACAGGGCCTTACAAGCCATCGCAAACGATGGCTATTGGCCATGCGCCGTCTGCTGTGCATCGAGATGTATTCAAATTTCTCTCAAGCGCTTATTTGCAACGGATAGCCAAGGATCTCCAAGATGCCGAGACCGCTGGCCCAAAGCGCGCTCCTATTCATGAGCGCATGGCCTCCATCATGGAGTCTTTTGCCCGAGCCGCAGAGTTAGTTGGCCAATACCGTCTATCTCAGACCTGGAAAGTTCTCTCCTATTCTATAAGTTTACTCCTTATTAGAAGAGCAAACTATCATCGAGAACTTCGCCTGGCTGAGGCTGAAAAAAACAAGGCTAGCCAGGCGACAATTGAAGAGCAACAGACGAAGGATAGGCAAACCTGGGGACGACACAGGATACGTGTAGATAAGACACCGACGAAACGGACACGGTCAAAGTCACCTGTGAACCGAAAGGAAGGTCACATTAGCTCTATAACAAGGAGTATAATGGCAGAGGAGGAGAGCACATCGACGATGACTACTCCGCTCGCGAGGCCAATGAGAGATTCGTTGATTTTAGATACTACGACACAGAAGCCGCTCCCAACTTTCGACTCGGAAGTGTTTAGCCTTCCGGAGGCAGCTCACTCCCCAGCCGATCAAAGTAATTTCTCGAGTAGGAAGTCTTCCGACGCATCCGCATATGAAGCGGGCTACGACTTCTACGATTTGGATGCTATCGCGAACACGCCCCCCATAAGTATTATTGTCCCACCACGGAAAGCCCCACTACGTCTAGACGGTGGCTTTCCTCACGATGGCTCCACAGCACACCCTGGGGGAATGCTGCGTCATGATTCAAACGAGAGCTTCCAGATGTTTTCCACGTCTGGTGATTCGCAATTGAGGTCGTCGTTTGCCTCCGACTCAGTTGGCCGCCGGTTTAAACATAAGGAACCATCTGAGCAATATGCAAGTTGGGAGAGCAGCGACCCAGCGTCAGAGCGTCAGAATGCGGAGAGCTTTAATTCCCAGGATAGCAGCATACCTGATGACAGCTTACGGCCCAGAAGTGGGCACAGTAACCACCGGTCTCAAACGCCCACACCCTTCCCTATTGAACATCCGTCTTTGCCATCCACTGATGAAAGCAAGATTTCTGAAAACTCAGATACTGAGTCAGAACACGAAATTATGTCCATTCACTCGCAAGACCTCGATTCCGCCGCGGATTCCTTCGAAGCGATCGACCTTTCATCCCCCGAAATCCTTGATATTGATTTCGTCCCCCAACGCAGCGACCCATCGTTCACCCCTGCCGCGATCGACCCCCACCTCCTCATCCCGCGCACTATCACCTTCGAAACCCAAACGTCCTCCCTAAATGCAGCAGTCATGGTGCTCCTCCTGCTTCCCCACCTCCTCCCGGGCACTATCGACGAGTTACAGGCTCCAGCCATCCTATGCCAGTATCAGAATCGCCTACAGAGCATGCTGCTCTTCACCGAGGCAGCGCTACTCCGCAAGCTATCATATCCCACCTACCCAACCGTCTACGGACAAGGCCAGGCAAAATGGGGCATGGACATTGGGTATTTCTGCCAGACGTGCCGGCGAGCGCTACGCAAAGACGAGAATCTCCAAGTTGGCAAGCGGCTACTGCGCTGCGAGCGATGCAGAACTTACCTAGATGGATGCACGGTTTGCCGGCAGCAAGAGGAGCCGGAAGTGGCAGAATTGGAATTCGGTGGCGATGAAACGCCGCCGGGAGGCGTAAAGGAGGCCAAGGCGCAACCGGCTGGGAAGTTGTGGTGGTGGTGTCAGGGCTGTGGACATGGTGGGCACAGTGTATGCCTACGGGCGTGGCACTCGGGACCACCGACGCTGGAAGGCTCAGATGCCAGCGATGGGTGTTGTCCGATGGAGGGGTGTCTGCACCCCTGTCTACCGGGCCGCTGGCGGGATGAGTGGATGGTGGGCAAGGCTGTTGTGCGGGACAGCGAGCTGAGTAAGCTTGTTAAGGAAGGGACGAGGGGGAAGAGGTCTAGTATCAGTGGCCTTGTGCGGCGCGATGATAAGGAGATAAGGATTAGTCGCGCGGTAGAGCAGGTGAGGGGAACGTTGGGGTCCGGAGGAGCTGTGGATAAGAAGAAGAGCGTTAAGGTTGTGGCTCCGGGCGAGGAGTAGGGGGGTTTATGGGCAGGTGTTGGTTGGCTTGGCAGGTATATACCTGGGCTCCACCAAATGTGTTTGAACTGGTTAGATGTGATAATGTATTATTAATGGGTAATGGGTAATGTGTGGATGGGAAGGGAGTAAAACTCCAGGAAATAAATCTTTATCATTACGCCCTACGCGATTGCTGTGAGCCTTGCTTGGGATCTACATCTACGTGATGGGTGCACGGTTACTCGAAATGAGGATGAGGAGATTGGCCCGGGCTTACTCTTCACAATCTGGGGCTGAGCTTCGCTTAAATTGATCGCGAATTATAAAGTCTGGACAGACGACAAGTATCTGTTCCGGGCCACTCACGAATAGATCGAATTCGCGAATGGTCGGATCCACCCAGGCC
>JPKD01002206.1:0-64552 GCA_000750935.1 Pseudogymnoascus sp. VKM F-4519 (FW-2642)
ACCCCCTTCTCCCCCAACCACACCCCACCCACGCGTTTAAACCCTAGATACCCACCTCCCCTGGGCCGTCCCAGCACCGCGATCCAGTTTTTGATCACCGAGCCGAGAGTAAACGGTCTATGGCGTTCTCCTCTCTTGAATTTACGTCCATTCAGGAGTTCGCGTGTGGTCTCGCCGCGGCCGGAGAGGAAGATATGGTAGAAGAGTAGTGCAGCCGGGTACGGTAATGCAAGCGCGGCGTAGATGAGTAACGCGAAAACCCCCCTCTCCCTAGGGATCGCAGAGCCGAAATCAGAGTTATTATCCCTCCCAACAGTAGATAACTGTACAACACTCGTGACGATACAAAAAATCGCCATCCCCGTCCCAGCAGCTACGAAGGTGAAGAAATACCGGTAGTTCCGGCGCCCGACACAGTTGTTGAGCCACACGCAGTGGTGATCGTGCGTCTCGATGCAGTTATCGCAGATGCGGCAGTGGTGGCCGCGGGGGGGGCGCCAGATATGGCAGGTTTTGCAGTATTTGACTGGGACTTCCATTGCCGTGCTGGCGGGGAGGTGGGATTTGACGATCAACCACGCCGTTGTAGGCGGTGCGAGGGTGAGCGGATCTTCCGTCGCTGGCGGTGGGGGGAATTTGTGTAAGTCCCGAGGGAGAATACCAGGATCAGAAACAGAAGCGTGGATGAAGGAGGAGAAGCATATAAACGACAAATACGCAAACACCACCGGCACAGCAGGCGACACGCGATGCCAAAGCCAACTCGCCTGGAACACAAAAAATAGCACCGCGGGGACAACAACCAGTATCCCCGTAGCGATATTCACCGGTCTATCCCTCGCATTCTGGAATCGTCCACCCAGGAAAAATCTCGTGTTTCCGGGGAAATGCACGTAATTCTTGACTCCCCCCTTTCCTCCACCTCCCGCTCCTCCTCCTCCATTCCCGCCGGGCCCGTGCTTCTCGCCCAGAGTGCCGGTGGCGGGGGTGAGAGGTGAGGGGAGGGGTGTAACGTCTGAGGGGCGGGCGGGGGAGGTGGCGCCGGAGGAGAGCTTGGAGTGTCCGTGGTTACTCCTGTTTGGGCTGTGGGGTGCCATGTCCCCTCCTCTCGACGGCAAGAGGAAGGAGGAGCGGAAGGAGTGTGGGGATTTTGAGGGTGCGGGGAGGCCTGCGTTGCGGAAGGTTGTGAGGCCGGTGTTGACTGTTAGGCCGTTGGGATTCGTTGAGGCATTGTTGACTTGGAGAGGTTGGACGGAGGAGCTCAAGCTGGTGGTTTGGTAGTGCCCATGCGTCGGACTCGTATTAGCAGTAGTCGTCTGCACATACTCCTGCACACTTATCTCCGTCCCCCTCGACGGCGGCGGCGGCCCGCTCTCATCCCTATTCTGGATCGGATTCCCCGTATACCCCGACGCAATACTCGGCACCGCCGGCGCGTCTCCAAAGTCTCCACTCCCCCTCTGATTCTGTCCCGCAACCGGCGTCCTCGGTCCCCCGCGTTGTGCCTGCAACCTCTGCGAACTCATCGGTCTAAAAAACGCATGCGAAGTCAAACTCGGCACATGCGTCCTACTCGTCGAACTCGGCGGCCTCGCCCCCGACACCCCTCCTAGTATCGATGGGGTGCCGCCCGACTTGGGACCACGCCGGGAGGGAGGGGATGCGGACCACGGACTCCGCGTGGACATGGCGGCGCTCCCCGTGCCGGGTCGCGAGGATTGGATGCTCTGCCTGTTTGTGGATGTGCGGTGGGCGGGGGTGGCGTGGGAGGTGGTGTCGAGGTCGTGGCCGTCGTCGGAGGCGATGTCGGTCATGCGGGAGGAGATTATGCTGGGTGGGCCGCCCTGGGAGGGGGGAGGGTCGCGGGGTGGTGAGGATGAGGACATGGTGGGCGGTTGTGTGTGTGTTTCGGTGGGATTATGTGGTTTGGTGGGATTGTGGGATGCGCCCAGCTGGTGGTGAGGGCGGTTGTTTATCTCATTGTTTGCTGGCGCGTGGGAGGTTGAGGTGCGCGGTGGGTTGGAGATGGTTGTGGTTCGCGATGGTGGTGATTATCGATGGGTATAAGGGATGTCTGAGATGTCTGTCTGTCTGTCTGACTGTCTTTCTGTCGCTGGGTTGGGTATTAAAGTATGGCGATGCTTGTAATGACAATAGTATGAAGCGAAGAATGCGATTAATAGTAGTAGCAGTGTCGTCGCCGAGTCGCAGAGGTATTAAGAGTTATCGTGTTAAAAAAAGAAAGGGAGTTCTCCCCGGTAGTCGAAGATATGTATGATGCGTTGTGTGCGTGTAGTTTCTCCGAAGAAAAGTGATGTGTGTCTCGCCGTCGTCGCTGTCTCTCGTCAGTCAAGGGAGAAACAGACAAAAGAGTGAAGGGAAAGAAGCACCTACCTCCTAAAAATGTCAAGGGGGAGGGAGTACAAGGGTACAAGGCAGAAAAGGGTGCAGTGCTAAGCTACTTGGGTGAGGAAAGATACATAAAATACAAGGGTGACGACAAGGGATTGGGGGCAAGGATTCACTGGGATTAGTGCATGAGGGCTAGGGGAGTTTAGTGGGTTTAGACACTGAAATCCACTAAATTAAACCACACGACTGGGAGAAGATGCGCTGTGATTGTGCTGTGATGAGGTAAATTAGAGTGTGACGATGCTGAATTATGCCTGGACTGATGTAGAGTACGGTATTTAATGCGACAAATCGCACAGATCTGCGTCTTGTTTATGCGTTGATGTTGATGAAGAATATACACATATATATACCCATACACACGTCAATAACAATATATAAATTGTATATAAATATAAAACAAACCCATCCCCAACCACTCTATCCATATTCCTATTATATATATACTCATAGTGTACTCAAGCACCATTTCATCCCATCTCCCCCCCATCCCCATCCCCCTACCACTCCCTTCCTTGCCCGTCATCCCGCCAAGCTCCCTTCCCCGATCCCCCGTCCACTCTCCCTCCCTAGCACGTTCACACAACCAAAAATCCCGGAAAATCCTTATTTCCCATTGGCCAAATCCCCCAATTAAAGGGGCCCAAGCGGGTGGCAGCTCAAACACGAAAACTACGCGACTACCGTGATGTAGCAGTGCATATGATGTCAGGGGATAGGATAGCCAGTTAGGTGCTTTATGGGGGGTTGTCGACAGAGCACAGCTGAAGAAGGGTAGAGCATTGACGAATTGACGATTCTGTACGGATATGCAGGATACTGCGTCCGAGGGTATCAAGTGTATCAAGTGACAAGAGATATTACTGCTGCATTTCTGCATTGCTACGTTTGTAGATGCAGATGCGAGGAATAGGGGTTTGAGAGTTGCGTGTACAGTACAGCATCACGGTGCATAACACACCCGCGTCACTACTCCACCACCGCCAGCATCATGGCATCACACACAGCACCACACAGACACCCCTCACCCTCACCCTCACTACATACACACATCTCACAATCACCCTCACAATCACACAATCACCCCTAACAAATCGCTGCACACAAAGCAGCAGCAGCAGAAAAGAACACACATATCTCAAATTCCCCCACTCCAGCTCCCAGTCATTCCAGTCCCAGTAAACTTCCCAGCTATTCCCGGTTCAGTTCAGGGCTCCTAATTCCTATTCTTACAAAGGTTTGCTCGTCCGTATTCTATGTATCACATCTCCCTTCCCTTCCCCTTCCTCATTGTCGCCACCTTCTCACTATCTTCCCCGGCTCCTACCCATTCCGCATGCATCACTGCCTTCCCACCATGGCTTTCGGGTTCATGCGTACCTCCCCCCACTTCCTCTACAACGCATAACCAACCACCCACCACCAACAAAAAGAACTTCGCGTATGACGACGGTGGAAAACTATAAAGCAAAAAACAACAACGGCAAAAAAATGGCGAGACTCCGAAAACTCCAGGACTCCAGGGCTAATGTTGAACCTGATAATGTGTCCGTGCGTGCATGCCGTAACGGGGCATGCTTGATGTTGAAAACAATGAATAAAATGCCTGTCAGTCGATGAGTTCACTGAGCCGCCGCCGCTGCCTCCATAAGCGCCGCCGTCTCAGCAGCAGCCGCAGCAGCAGCAGCAGCCGCCTTCTTCGCAATAGTCTTCTTCCCCTCCCCCCTAACGCCCTTCTTCATCACGACCTTCGTCCCGCGTCTCTTCACCACGACCATCCCGCTCTTCCTGGGCTTCACTGCCTTAACCGACGTCTCTTTCTTCGCCTTCTTAGGGCTCGGGCTCGCACTCTCATCAACCACGACAGTTAATTGCTGGTTCCCAAATGACAGCTTCGCTTGCTTGAGGCCCTTTGGGGATTTAGCCGGTTTAGGAGATTTAGCAGCCGCCTTTGGTGATTTCTTCGCCGTAGTAGCAGTAGCAGCAGCGCCGACCTTGCCCATCTTCTTGGCGACTTTCTTGGCTTTGGCCATCGCCTTCGCCTTCGCAGACTTCGTGGGTATGACCTTGGACTTTCCGACGGGGACGAGGATCTTGCGTTTCTTAGCCACCTTCTCGACCCCCTCAGCATCCCCACCCATCAACTCCTTCAACTTCCTCTTCCCCTTCTTCATCACGCCCTTCATCCCCTTAACAACCCCCTTGACACCCTTGACGGTCTCCACCTTCTTCACCTCCTTAGGTCTCGGCCCAAGCACGCCCCTACAGCTCTCGGCGCCACAGCGGCACTCCTGCACGTTTCGCGAAGAGAAGGGGTCGAATTTATAATCATACGTGAGTTCCTCCCCAGTCATGATGGGGTTCTTGCCAGCGAAGAGGGCCATGTGCGGTTTTCCACCTACGATCCATTTCACCATCTCGCAGTTGGGTTCGCAGGAGTGGTTGACGAAGCGGGCGATGGAGCCGCGGGTGGCGTCGATGATCATGTTTTGGTCGAAGAGCATGAGGTAGTAGCACTGCGGGGGTGGTAATTAGCACATAGTTAGTTTCGTCGGGGGGTAGGGTAGACTCACCTCATTATTCTTATAATCCTCCCTCATCCTCCTCTGACACTCCGGCTCCGTAATAATCTCCCCGGTATACTCCACGATAATCTGGCCCTCCTGAAAACACCTATTCGCTCTAACCCCATACCCGCGATCCTCCGTCTTGATCACCTCTACACCGACACGGTACTTGCCTCCCTTCGCGCGTCTCTCGTGGAGATCAGCAAACGCGCGGTTTCCGCAGAGTTCGGCACCAAGGGGACAGTTCCCGTTGTCGCACTCATAGAGCATCATGCGGTTGTAGCAGTCCTCCCCGCAGCCGGTGGAGGGGGAGCAGATGCAGCGGGAGTCCGAATCGCTGAAGTGTTTGGTTTTCTTCCAGAGGGCGGCGGCGTCACCGATGAAGCGGTCTAAAATGGAGGTGTTAGCTTTTTAAGATCGTATACATGGTAGATTGTTTGTTTGCTTACTCTTTGTCGTCTTTCTCCACTCATCTGGCTTTGGCTGTCCGGGCGGGAGGGGCGAGCACACGTCAAAGGGAAGCTTGAAGTCGCGGCCGTTGAGGAGGAGGCGTTGGCCTGCCCAGAGGGGGAGGGGGAGGATGCTGCGTCTCTTTACTTCGGCGTTGGCTTTTGCCATTGCCTTTCTCTCCTTGGCCGTGTAGGAGTGTGAAAGGTCTACGATAGCTTCTTGTCCGGCGTAGAGACCTCTGTTCAACCACTTCTTTACCTTCTTGACTTCTGGCTCCTCTTCAATAGGCTCGGGTTCCGGTTCTTTGACCTTTTCGACCTTGGCTTTCTTCTTGGGTGGCTCGTTGCCGGTGACAAGCTTGCCGCAGCTCCAGACTTCGTGGATGATAATAGGCTCCTCGGCCTTCTTCTTTGGCTGTACCTCAGTGAGAAGCTTGCCACGGCTCCATACCTGGTTTACGACAACAGCCTCCTCAGCCTTCTTCTCCTTCTTCTTCTTGGGCGGCTCATTGCCGGTAACAAGCTTTCCGCAGCTCCACACCTCGTGTACAACAGGCTTTGTCTCGATCTTCGCAAACTCATTGGTATCAGCCAACCTCCTCAGCTCGCGCTTGATCTTAAATGAAGCCTCGTCAATTGCGTCGCGGCCTCTCTTCCCGAGCACGCTCAGCTTCGTGGCGAGACTCTCAGTCGGTTCGTTCGTAAAGCGCGCAGACTTGCGTCTCGCCGCCTCATCTTTCATAAAGCGACTCTTCTTGCCCAGGCTGCTCTCACCCCCCAGGCTCATTGCGCTGCGGGATTTTTGTAACTTTCTGGCTGGCAATTGCAATTCAATGCCATCCTCCACAACTTCGCGTGTCTCATCCCCATTCGTCTCCTCAGCGAAATCACCGTCATCTTCATGCGAGCTCACCAACGTCTCGCCCGAAACCGTACGGCGACGCGTCACAGATCCTCCCCTCTCACTACGCGCCTTCTTCGCCGATGACGTGACGCTCTCCGCCCAATCCGCCGCCTTCACCGTAATCTTCCTCGCACGTCTCGGTCGGCCACTGCCGTCCTCCTGTTCATCATCCTCATCCCGATCTTCGTCAATGGGGTACTCCTCGTCGTCAATGTGAGCATCGAAGATCGACAACAACGGCCCGTCGCGCTTTGATCTTGGAGACGCCACGCTCGTCGAGTCAGCGACGCTGGTTGGCGGCGTCGAGGACGAGGATTGCGCGTTGGATGAGGCGAGGGTGTGGCTCAGGGTTGATTCGGGGGTGTCGCAACGCGTCGCGGTATTGACCATGGAGAGCAGAGTTGCGGCCATGCTGGGTAGAGAGGCGAGGCTATGTAGGGGTTATATCATGCGATGTGTGCGATGGCGAGAGATGGAGAGCAAGACGCGTTTATTGTTTCGTGGATGTGGACGCGGTTACCTCGAGCTCAGACGAGGGAATTTGGGTCTGGAGGTGGGAGGTGCGCGGGTTGGGGTGGATGGGAAGGTGTTGGGGGTTTTGTTTGGTTATCCCCGATAAGATGGGCCGTATTATATCAGCCTCGTCCTAGGCCGCGCGACCCCCTGTAATGGAAAACGCTCTGTTTGCAAAGCCAGATGACTGACAATGAGTTGTTGATGAGTTGATGGTTTGTAGAATGTGAATATGAAGTGAAGTGAAGGTTGAGAGAAAGCTAAGCGTTGATAGCAAAGTCCACGGATGTGATGTGTTGCTTGTCAGGAGAGAAAGGCTGGGACGGCTCATCTCGTCTCTTGTGAATTGGTTCACCCGTGTGGTAAACAACATGGTGTCTCTAGCGAATAGGAACATGCATGATATAAGCAAGTACGAGCTGCACACCATCCTCTTGCCTAGTTAATATTCCTGGCCAGAGTATTCTAGGAATTCAAGTATTCTCCTTGTTAGGATCGCGTCAATGCTGGTGACATTGTATTTTCACGGTACCTGACTTATCCCCAGAGGAATGGCACAGTTGACACTGCTGTTGAACAGAGAATTTCCCCTTGATATACCCTGAATTGCTCCCTTGTATACTGTCAGATGAGACAATGATTTGGGTTTTGTAAATGCTCACTTTGGACAAGCTGCTTTCAAAGGAGGTCAGAACAATGGCACCACTCGTATTTATAAACTCCCTGTATCGATATTCTGTGGATTGGCTTTAGCTTTGATCTCCTAGGTAACGATTAGATACTTGCTTGATATTAGAAGGTATCTCAACTTCAAACCTAGCCTTGCGACGCGTGATTTTCATAGTGCCAGCACATTGTTGCCGTCTCAGATCGGGACAAAACCAAAAGGCCAAACTTGTAGAATAGACCATTGATATACTTTTGATAGTATATTAGGTTCCATAAGTAATAAATAACACATGGTAATAACACAGGTAGTTCGTAGTCCGTTTGGTTTCTAATCACGAAGTTGTGTTTAATATTTGTGAAGCATTTATATTTCTCACATTTCCACCAAATTTAATTCCACCACCACCCACCCCCATAACACGAAACCAGAACGACTAAGCAAAAATACACCTACCTAACGTAAACCACACATAAATATTAATTATAAAATATTCCCCAACCCCCAAACCCCATCGCAGCCTAAACCGCCCACTTACTCACCCTCCCGAGGAGATACGTCCCCATCTCCCAACCACGGACATGACGTGCCATCCTCCCGAGCCAATCAGCACCCCCCAACCACCCATTCCCACGTGATCCATGACCGCAACCCAACTTTTGCCGAAGCGGGCCAGGAATTACTTCAACTCGACCTACCACCACCACCCACCGCAACCAATTGCCTGTCCCATACCACCCCGCGCCTCTTTCCAACGATAGCAAACATGTCTGCCCCATTCGCCCGCGGATTTGCGACTGCCGCCCGCCGCATGGCGTCGGAGTCGGAGGGTAGCCTTCTTAGCAAGGGCGCGAAGAAGGATCCGGAGCTTTATGTTGGTGCTTCCCTTCTTCCCCGCAAGCTCGTCGGGGGCTGGACACGGGTGGTGTTGGCCTCAGATGAGTGGGGGGATGTCAATTGGATAGAGGAGAAGCTGATGTGTGTGTCTATTTAGCTCCTGATGGCCGCTACCTGCGCTGCCGTCGGCGGTGCCGGTTACTACCTTGGTAAGCTCCCCAGCCGCCTAACGAACCGAATTGAACTGCGAAGATGGGGAGAAGGGATAAGGGGAATAGGGCTAACATGGGCATTGTTGTAGGCGCCAACCCAACCTCTGGAACCTCTGAGACCCAGATCTCCACCTCCCCCAACAGCAAGCCGTGGGAGCAGCCTGCGCCGTCCGACTCCAAGGGCGACTTCAAGTACCAATACCACCCTGGTGGAAACCCGGCCAATGCGCCGAGGGATGCGCCGAGTGCGCTGCACAGCGTCATTATTCCCAATGTCAACTTGCCAAAGGTATGTGGATGATTTTTCTGTTATCCCCAGGGGATGGAGGGGGGATGTGAAGGCCTGCCGTGGAAGGGAAGGGGGGGGAACCATTCTGGAGAGTGGTTGATTAGGGGATCAATTGAGTCGAACAGTCTTGCTAACGTATTGCTACAGGAACTCCACGAGAAGTACAACAAGTGGGGCAAGGACGGTTACTAAAGACCGCTCGTACATTTCTTGGGGATCTGTATTGTATGAAGGTGTAGATAGAAGATGTGGTGCAGTCTGGCGATTTCATAGACAAATAATGGTCTGACCTGCACATGCATCATTTGTTCCTGTGCTATTGATTCTTGATTTTTTGATCTCTTTATTCCCGCCTTTTATACACGTAATATTGATCGCTCCATCCCAGTCAAATGGCCCCTAACTACTGTAACCAAAGCCCTCTTGAAGTGGCACATATCCCCCCATGATTTTACAAATTATGCTTTAACCCCCACGCCTCCGACGCCAACCCTTCCCCCTTCCATACCTAGCCCCCCCCTCTACTTTCTCTCCCCAAACTTCAAATGTATATTCCTTATCTGCTCATCCACATTGACATTCTGCATCCCCGCCCCCATCCTCCCAGCATCCTTCCCCTCCGGATTCCCATCATAGCTAATCGCAGCCTTCTTCCTCCTCGCCTCCTCCTCTTCACTCAGCGCCTGCCCCGTCACGCCGTCAAACATGTCCGGCCGCTGCGACGCCAATCGCTTGAGGTTGTTCGCCGCGTCGTTGTTCCAGAGGTTCGTGGTCGCGTAGCGCGCGTCGGATTTCGACTTCTGCTCTTTCCAGCGGGGGTCGAGGAGTTCGACTGTTGGGGCTGTTAGTATGTGTTTAGGCTGGAGGAAATGGGAGGGGATACGTACTTCTCATGTGCTCATCGAGTTCGCTATATGGAATTTGCTGCTTGCAGTTTGGACACAGCGCCATTTGTGCGTTCTTATTCGCTGCTCGCTGTGCCGCGCGGGGGATGTAGTTCTCCTTGATCTTCATCGGTGCCGCGGCGCCGCCCTTGGCTTGGGCTTGTGCGGCTTGTGCGCGCTCGCGAGCTTCGGTGCGCTCACGGATGCGTGCCTCTTCCTCTTCCTCTTCTGCTGATTTGGTGCGGAAGGCCGGGGCCTGTGGAGGATACTGCTGTGGTACTGGGGCGGGAGGTGGTGCCATTTGGTGGACCTGTGGTGCTTGGTAGGCGTTATAATACGAGTCTTCTTCTGATGGAAAGGATTCCTCGATTCGGAGGTTGTGGTTTATGGACATGTGGGCCTTCTGGTCTAGAGATGCGAATTGGAGCTCTGATAGCGAGGTGGGAGGTGGGAGGACGGCTTGGTCGTCGGCTTCGGTGAAGACGACGGTCTCGACGACGACGAAATCGTGCCAGTCAATTTGTGCGTAGCTGAGCTTCTCCTTCTCGGCTTCCTCTTCCTTCTTCACCTTCTGCTCGTCCTGGAACTTGAACCATTCCGCGCGTTGCTTTGCCCGACCGAGGACGTTGAATTTGTCCTTTACGTTGCGCTCCAACTCTTGTATCCGCTCCTGCTGGAGTTTGCCTCCATCCCCATCCATTCCACCCGCCCGTAATAACGCCGTATATTGGTCCACCAGCCGTTGGAAGAAGTTGTGTAAACTGTGATTCGGGCGAAGGAAGTCGAACTGGTAATTTCCCGTCTCCCTCTGCGATAATGTAGTCATAAACTGCCTCCCATTCTTCGCGACGAAAAGCGCCGTCAACTTCACAACCTCGAGATCCTGCGCGCTGATATTGGGCATCTTTGCGGAAAAGTTGAACTCAGGAGGTTCCGGAGGCCCTTTTGGCTTCTCTGCCTCGGCGGGCACCTCTCCAGCGCGACCTGCTGCAACAACATTGCCTCTCCCTTCTCTGATCTCGCTCAGTCGCCATTGGTAGTATGCGTTGTATGCATCGTTTGCGCTTAGGAAGGAAAATTTCGGGTTGTGCTTCTCTTTCTCGCGGATGCGATCTGTGACATTGACATCAGCACATATCGCGCTGGCAAAGGGGATTGGGGATACACACCTTCAAAGACTGCGCCGTTTCGCGAAACGTAGCCTGCGGTCTTCTCTAGGATGGCTGGATGGAGGTCAGCAAATTGTTTCCAATGGTGTGGTGCGGGCAGAGGAGTGAGGGCGCTGACCTTTGATTTCTTTTGGTGGTAACACAACTCCTGCCGGCGCTTTAATCTCATCGAGTGCAGCCAGTGCATCGGGAGCAGTGGCTGAGGGAGCCATCAGTCGGAGTATGAGGGGAGTTGTCGCAAGTCGCGAGTTTTTTTGATCTATATATCTCGAGTTGAGGCGAGGCGGCGAGGCGGCGACATATTAGACTAGTACTGTACTTTTAGCGGCTCTGTGAGTTGACAGCCTTGTTGATCCCGACGCCCCCTTGTCACAATCGCGGGGGGATATTGTTGCCAAGCCCGGAACGACGCGTGGGCGTGTGTGCAACAAGAGTAAATTCGGTCGTAATCCTCGATAACTGTTAAACACACAGTTCACTGTTACATGTGATATTGTTTAACAGTGCACTTTGCTTTAGATTCTGGGATCATGAATATAGATAGAAACCCATATATTTATGAATTGCCTATTGAAAAGTTGCATAAACTGTTGTTTACAAAGCCAATTAAAATTGTTCGTAACTCGTACCCATGTGCGCATAGGCCGTTCAGCTCCATATGGCTGGTTATGGCTGGTTATGGCTGGTTATGGCTGGTTATGGCTGGTTCTGGACACGGTGCCTTCACAATCCACACATAGCTCGTACTCAATCTTGGCCCCAACTCCTTTCTTCACACAACCAACCTGGGCCTTCTGCTCAGCGAAGACGATTTACTACTCTACCTGCCTTTTTATCTCCTTCAGATGGAGTCTTTTTAATTCTAGCACTTCTTCTTCTTTACATTACTTTCGTTAACTACAATTGGGAGTGTTCAGTGTTCAGTTTGCGGATCCAGGGGCCACTTTAGAGCCTTCCGTGGAAGCGTGTCTAGCCTGGTTCTATTTTAAGGATCGCCATATTCTTCTTCCTCATCGCATCGGAGGTTTCGCAGCTGCACAATCAGAATGGCGAAATCGAAGAATGCTCGCTCGTCGCCGAGTGCTGTGCCTGCCAGCGAGGGTGCACCTCTCCTTCCAGTGCCGACGCAAGTCCAAGTTCCAGTCCCAGTCGTCGCGACCGTGAAGAAAGGCGCCATCAAGCGCAATGACTACACGTCGGATGGAGTCAAGGACAATGATGTCTTCAACCTACCCGGCTCTGACTACAGAGTCATGATCTTCGTGACAGTGATTGCTGCCATTGTCAGGCTGTTCCGGATATACCAGCCAAGCAGCGTTGTGTTCGACGAAGTCCAGTTCGTATTCTCCAGCTCCCCCCCAGGTATCGCTCCAGCTAACCGTACCCCCTTTCTAGCTTCGGTGGCTTCGCATCGAAATATATGAAGGGCAAATTCTTCATGGACGTCCACCCTCCGCTTGCCAAACTTCTATTGACGCTGGCCGGATTCATGGCTGGCTTCGACGGCAACTTCGACTTCAAGGAGATCGGCAAGGATTATATTGAGCCTGGTGTACCATACGTGGCCATGAGAATGCTGCCGGCAATCTGCGGTATTCTGCTTGTGCCAACCATGTTCTTGACCCTGAAGGCTGCTGGCTGCCGCACTATGACCGCTGGCTTGGGCGCTGGACTCATTATCTTTGGTAGGCAGACCATATCGCGGTTGTTTTGTGGACAATACTAACGATAAACAGAGAACGGACTCCTCACTCAAGCACGTCTTATTCTCCTCGACTCTCCTCTTATGATCATGACTGCCATCACTGCGTTGGCGTTCACATCCTTCACAAACCAGCAAGAACAAGGCCCCGCAAAGGCTTTTCAGCCAAGCTGGTGGTTCTGGCTTGCCATGACCGGTCTAGGCCTTGGTGCAACTGCTAGCGTGAAGTGGGTTGGCCTTTTCACAATTGCCTGGGTTGGCAGCTTGACTGTTGTTCAACTCTGGGTTGTGCTTGGTGACTATAAGAACGTCACCCCAAGACTACTCTTCAAGCACATCCTCGCCAGAGTGTTTTGCCTGATCTTGATCCCGGTAACATTCTACATGGCAATGTTTGCTATTCACTTCCAGATCCTTCAGAACCCTGGTGAGGGTGATGGATTCATGAGCTCCGAGTTCCAGGCCACCTTGAACTCAAAGGGCATGAAGGACGTTCCCGTCGATGTTGCCTTGGGCAGCCGAGTCAGCATCAGACATCACAACACCCAGGGAGGATACCTTCATTCCCACAACCTGATGTACCCCGGTGGAAGCAAGCAGCAACAGATTACTCTTTACCCCCACAAAGACGAGAACAACGTCTGGCTTCTGGAGAACACTACGCAGCCACTCGATGTCAACGGCGAGAATATCAACGGCTCCTACGCTTGGGATACTATTTCGCCCCCTGCCTTCTTGAAGGATAACGACGTTATCAAGCTGTTCCACATTCCCACCAACAGACGCCTCCACTCCCACGATGTTCGCCCACCTGTGACTGAGGCTGATTGGCAAAACGAGGTCTCCGCCTACGGCTACGAAGGGTTTGAGGGTGATGCGAATGATTTCTTCCGTATTGAGATTGTCAAGACCAAGTCCGAAGGGGACCTAGCAAAGGAGCGTGTTCGCACTATCCAGACAAAGTTCCGCCTCATTCATGTCATGACTGGCTGCGCCCTATTCTCCCACAAGGTCAAGTTGCCTGATTGGGCTTCCGAGCAACAGGAAGTGACCTGCGCAAAGCAGGGTACCCTGCCAAACAGCATCTGGTTCATCGAGCAGAACGAGCATCCTCAGCTTGGAGCTGACGCAGAGAAGGTCAACTACAAGAACCCCGGTTTCCTTGGCAAGTTCTGGGAGCTGCAAAAGGTTATGTGGCAGACCAATGCCGGCCTTGTCGAGTCTCACGCCTGGGACTCCCGTCCAATGTCGTGGCCCATCCTGCAACGCGGTATCAACTTCTGGGGCAAGGACCACCGTCAAATTTATCTCATTGGAAACCCCATCATTTGGTGGTCATCTACCCTAGGTGTTGCCATCTTCGCCCTTTTCCAGGGCATTGCCGTTTTAAGATGGCAGCGTGGCTACAAGGATTTCAACAACTCGACCTTCAAGCGATTCAGCTACGAAATCGGCACCTCCATCCTGGGCTGGGCTTTCCACTACTTCCCCTTCTACCTCATGCAGCGCCAGCTGTTCTTGCACCACTACTTCCCAGCCTTGTACTTCGCTGTTATGGCGCTTTGCCAGACTTACGATCATATTACCAACCGCATCCCAGGAATTGGTCTCCGTGAGAACCCAATAATTGGCAAGCTCGGTGCTGTTGTTTTCTTGGGTCTCAGCATGGTTGCCTTTGGCCTGTACTCGCCTCTGGCATATGGTAACCCGTGGACCCAATCCGCATGCAAGCAGGTGAAGCTGTTCAGCAAGTGGGATTGGGACTGCAACACTTTCCACACCACTGTAAGTATTATCAATCCACCACTGCGGGCATCCACAAACCGCGGTGTCAACCCTTAACAGTACCGAAATGCTAACAGTATATAGTATGATCAATACAATGTCAAGCAGGTGCAATCCCCAGTTGCCAACGTTGCACCAACCTCCGCACCGGCACCACCAGCAGCAATCCCAGAAGCCAAGGTCGAGGAACAAGCTCAGAAGCCAATCGTTGAGCAAGAGCAACCCGTGATGTCTGTCGCCCCTGTCTACAGCGAGGCACCGATCCTTTCAGGCAGCCAGAGCGTGGTTTCTCGCGAGGAGAGAGTCGAGTACCGCGACCAAGACGGCAACCTCCTCGACGCGGAGCAGGTCAAGGCTCTTTCAGGCAAAGTCAGCTTCCAGACCCGTTACGAGACACGCACCCGCATCGTCGATGCATCTGGCGTTGTGATTGAGCAAGGCGAGGCTTCCGTTGCCCCGCCCCACCCTGATGTTGATAATGTCGACCCGGAGACCGTTGCTGTCCCGGAGAAAGAGGCTGAGGCTGCGCCAGCGTCGCAGAGCAAGGCGGAGGAGGACCTCGTGAAGGAGGCGGCGATTGAGAATGCTAAGAAGGGGGAGGCTAAGCCTGCGAGCGATGTGCAGGAGGCTACGGTATAAAATATTTCATTTGTTTAAGGGGGGTGGGTAACGATGAGGGCTTGGCGGTGATAGGTTCTACTTGTATATCAGATCAGTAATATTTATGTGATTTATGTGAACACCAGCAGAAATAAATCGTAATTTATAGTGCTCGTGCCTCTTAAAAGTTTAGAGAGGCTCCTATAGTTGAGGTATCATACTCTCGCTTTAGTTAGGTCTCTGAGTAAGTGGCCTATCAATTGAAGCCCTGAGTGATTGAACGCCTCTAATCGAATTATAGTTGCTGTAGACACCGCTATTATAGATAGGTCCTCCCTAGGCTTTTAGATGGCACGAGGAATTGATACTGTGTTATTATGTGGATTATTGCCATTGAGGAGTTTTATATACTGGTACGAGTTACCCTGGGCTAAATCGGGCTTGGCTTCCCCGGACGCTCCGGAACATGGACCGAAAGTGCTTGTCACCAAATGACGGCTAGTTCCGCTCATTTTTCGCTATCCGGGTCACAAAATTTATATGTCCTCCAGCAAGTCAAGGAGAGAGCGACAAATAAATTTCCAAAATCCAACATATATTTACCACCCTCATTTTTTGTACTACCCCCTTCATACCCTCTTTCAATCTTCTTTCGATTTATATTTCATGATAATCTAAAAAACTATTTTAATTTACGGCGTGCCCTGAGTCGAATACCGGCCCGGGTTTTTGCAGCCATCCACATCCCCGTTCATGTCGTTCACCTCAACTCGTCAGGGCGCGTCTGCCTCACAATCTGTACCTGCGCAACTGGTCGAGTCGCGGGAAAATGGCGATGTCCTACCTTTTAACCAAGTCGACGTGACGCAAATAAATAGAAAGCCCCTGCCGGTGGCGAAGTCATGGGCGCATCTTGTCGCTGGAGGGTCCGTCTCCCCATCCCTTATACCCAAATTTTCTCCCCACCCTCCCCTGCTTCTTCCCAGCCTACCCTGGGGCCCTCCGAAGTACGCAAAAACTAACATCTCCCAGTGTTGGAGGCATGACAGCAGCCGCCCTGACCGCGCCCCTGGACGTCCTCAAAACCCGCCTGCAATCCGACTTCTACCAATCCCAACTGCAATCCAACCGCGCCCGCCTGGGCATCTCACCGCACGCACACCTCTCGCCCGCGCGCTCCGCGATCCTCCACTTCCGCGAAACATTCCAGATCCTATTCAGCGTGCATAAAGTGGAAGGATGGCGCGCGCTCTTCAAGGGGCTGGGGCCGAACCTGGTTGGCGTGGTGCCGGCGAGGAGTATCAACTTCTACACGTACGGCAACGGGAAGAGGATTATTGCGGATAACTTCAACCATGGGGAGGAGAACTCGTGGGTTGTTTTGCTGGCGGCGGCGACGGCGGGGGTGGTGACGAGCACGGCGACGAATCCGATTTGGATGGTTAAGACGAGGTTGCAGCTTGATAAGAATGTGGCGGAGACAGCGGGGGGGGCGGCGGTGAGGAGGTATAAGAATAGTTGGGACTGTGTAAAACAGATAATAAGGAATGAGGGGGTTAGGGGCATGTACAAAGGGATGAGTGCGAGCTATCTGGGGGTGTCGGAGAGCACCTTACAGTGGGTGCTGTATGAACAGATGAAGGGATACCTGAGGAGGAGGGAGGAAAAAATTATCACAAGTGGACGAGAGAAGAATATCTGGGATCGAACAGTTGAGTGGACAGGCAAAGTGGGCGCGGCCGGAGGCGCAAAGCTGGTTGCGGCTATCATCACCTATCCCCACGAGGTATGTTAAACCAACCCAAGATTTGGCAGAGATATGTTAACTAACATAACCATAGGTTGTCCGCACACGTCTTCGCCAAGCCCCCACAATTGCTGACGGAAAGCCGAAGTACACCGGTCTGATCCAGTGCTTCAAGCTCGTCTTTAAAGAAGAGGGCATGGCATCCATGTACGGCGGCCTCACACCGCATTTACTGCGTACAGTCCCCAGTGCCGCAATCATGTTCGGCATGTACGAAGTTATCCTCCGGTTCCTGGACACGCCGGCGTGAGTATATCCGAGGATATAGTATCATATTGTATATATAGATGAGAAACGTGGGGCCTTTCATGCTGAGCATGGGGGTCCTGGACAGCGGAGAGGATATCTCCTCTCTTGATCTCCTATTCAAGATGGATGAGGAATGAGGTGCATTGTACTATTATAGAAGGTCGTGGTGGGGCAAACGGCGTTATGCTTTACGGCTGGTGTAGGATATTGGATATATTTGTAAGAATTAATAACGAGGTGTACAACAATGGCTTGAGATCAGAACTCTGATGCAGACATGGCGTGAGTGCTTGAATGTCGTTGATATCTTGTTCTTAGTGAAGATTTCAGCCTATAGACTATCACAAAGCAATGCTCCCTGAAGCAACACACACATTCTCAGAAACATCAATCATTCATACGCAAAGAGTGAGCTAGCTAAAGCAAACGGGAAAAAGTCCACCCTGAACACGCCGTGCATAAACGCCCTCCCAGCAACCAGTCGCTATGAAATGGATATCATCCTTCAATCGCTTTCCCACAGTTGTTGCGCTACGAAATGCCCTCCAGCTCCCGAACCGAATTGTGTCCGCCTCTGCACCACTTCACTCTGTCAATCTGCCCTCATATCCCCCATGATTGCTGGATCACTCCCACTCCGTCTCGGCCGTCGTTTCTTCTTCAATTTCCCAGGCTGTCGTTTTCCTTTCTTGACATCATCACCTACTGATGTTCACCAAGCATTGCGATCCCAATTCGGGTCTATCTCTGTCAGTCTCATCCCTCACACACACACTCCCGGAATAAACTCACCCTGCACAAACCCCGCCAGCACCTTACTCCCCGTCTGCAACAGCGGGTGCCCAACCACAATCTGCAAGAAGCGCTGCAACCCCTCCCTACGGTGCTCAATCACATCATCACTAAATCGATTCGTAAACACCTTCCCCGGCAACGGCGGGATCGTCACGCGCGCGCTCTCGCGCTCCAGGATATCGCGGAAATACTCAAAGTCCGAGTAGCGCCTGCGCACCGTCGACTGGCGCAGCTTGAAGGCCGGGATGTTGGTGCGGCACAGGATCTCGTAATCGGTGTACATGGCGCGGCCGACGCCGTGGGTGCGGGGGTTCTTGACCTGTAGGGGTTGGGGTCAGTATATAGGGGTCTTGGGGAGGGGAGGGGAGAGGAGGGGTAGGCTGTGTGTGTGTGGGCTCACCTCTATCTCAAGGAAGTTCTCGGGGGGGCCGTAGATCTCCTCGAAGGACTGCTGGCGCGCATCTGGCATGGCCTGCATGATCAAAACGTCTTCGCGCCTACCGCGCTACAAAACCCAGAGGACGAATAAAAAGGGTCCCTCTTGGCGTCCTCTCTGGACTGTCGGAGTGGTAAGCTGGGTAATAAGGCTGTCGTGTTGGTGAGGAAACCGTTATAGGGCGGGCGGAGTATGGAAGAGTTGATGGAGGGAGTGAGATCTTGGTATGATCGTGTTTGATGTCGATTTCTCGCTGCGGCTCTGTAAAGGGCGTTTGTGTGGCTGTTGTCCACGAGGTGTGCCTATCTTGGCTTTGTAGTCCAGCCTCATGCGGGGTTTATCGGCGGCCGTCAATCACGTGCTGGAATACGATGAGCACCATACTTACTCAACTGGAGCTGAGATGCTCTTGTGGGGCCTGGACAGGAACTAAAGAGTATAGCTTGGCATCATAATGCAATATCAGGGTGTAATATAGTTCGTGACAAGAAGCTGCTGAAGTTTACCGCAAGCAGTAGAGAAGGGGCCTAGTCATATATTGTGCTTGTTCGTGATGTGTCTTGTAAATTATTCATGGCTGTACTCTACAAGACAGCCCGTCTATCTAGTAGGAAGCTTCTATCCCCTTTCACACAGTGATTTCCCAGTTCATAAATGCCACCGACCCATTCAATGCTGCCCGTTACCCCAAAAACGCCGTCCTACGCCAACCAAAACCCATGCGCCTTATATGATTATTTGCAGCTCTCATATTACTAGAGAGCCCATTCCTGAATCTCTATCTTATTCCGGCCGTGGAATAGTGATAGAGAGCCTCTTCTCCTCTTTACTTCCCGTCTCTGATACCGCAAGCGATTGCGATGAGGCACGGTTCGATTTATCGCTTTCTTCTGTCGCCGGCGTCTCGTCTGAAACTTGTTTCGCTTCAGGAGACGTAGCAGCAACGTCGTTTTCCTTGGGAGGAGGCTCCAGAGCATCCTCCTGAGCAGCCTTCCATAATCCTTCCGCTGTGTCGTTCTTTAGATTCTTACTCGCTCTCTTTTTCGCTGCTATTAACGAAGCTTCATCTCCGTCAAGATCGATCCGCGAGGCTGTGATATCGTCAGGAAGTGGTGTAATGTCCCTGGGTACTATCTTTCCAGTCTCTTCTAGCTCTTTCAACATTTCAACGTCCTCGCTAGCCCTTGGAGTCACTTCGGGAAGCTGATTATGGGCAGCGCCAACCGGTATAACTCCTCCACCCATTCGAGCCCAGAACATCTGTTCTCGTAACCTAACACTCTCCTCCCAAGCATTCTTCTCCGCTTCTTCATCTTCGCACCTCCAGTGGCCATCTTTGAGCATCCGCAGAAACCCAAGGAAGTCACAGCTACTCCTAACTCTCCCGAGACAGTATTTACACAGAGGGTATCTCTGTGCCGTATCACTTTCGCTTGTTCGAAAGCGATGTGTTCGTGCTTGCTTTGGATCTTTGCGTGATTCTCCACAAAGCGAACAGGCAAACACATATAATTTTTGGACCGCTGTGGTAGGTGTTGGCATCGGATCTACTACGAGCGTTCCCTCGCACATGGCATTGAGAACACTTCTTCTAGCCAGCCACGAGAGTCCGGGAGCAGTATCAAGGCGAAGCGTTGGCTCAATATCTTCAGCCAACGCGCGCTTGTAAAAGCGGGTTTCTTTGAGTGGAGTTGCAGGGCCTGCTGGTGTGGTGCTGGCGCTGACTGCGGACGCAGGCGTGATAGGTGTGACTGGAGTTGAAGCAACGGTGGCAGAAGTTGCTATTGATGAAGTCGAGCCATTGGAGGGTGTGTGCCGCAGAACTGGTGATGGCTGACTTGAAGCCCCTCCGAGTCCCAGCCCTAACGAAAACCCTCCATACGACCCACTCGTCACCCTGCTTCCTGGCCCATTCTTGGATGATCGCACCAAGGTTACAAAGTCACCATAGGCAGCCAGATCTGTTCGAAGGACAGGCTGCAACAGATGCGTGAAGCTGGTGGGATAGGAGGGCGTAACCTCTAAATCCCCCGTAGGTGGATGTACGGGCCGTACAGCACTTTCGTCCTTGTCATCAAACTGCTTCAAACCAGGTGTTGGCGGTGCTGAGGGATTGGACTGGTCTTCTTTCTTCTCCTGCATTTGCGCCATAACTCGTTTCAGTTCCGCTAGCTGTTCTTCATGTGATTTGAGCAGCGTCTTTGTATCTGCTAGTCGAGCTTTGAGCATCTCGTTTTTCTTTTCCATGACTTCGTGATCTCGCTGAGAGTTCTCTCGAGCAATAGTGACCATCTATACGGGGTCAGCAAACACCGTCAAACGACGTGAACCACAAACCTTATTGGCCTCTTCGAAGAGAGCCGTGGTTAGGTTCTCCAGCTCCAACTCAATGGCTGCTTTCTCTTTCTCAGCAACGCCACGCTTCTTTGCCTCCTCAGTCAAACTCGCTAAAAGCTTTGTCCTTTCCGCCTTCACGACGCCGAATTCCACCAGGGAGCCATTTGTGATCTGGCTAGCATGACTCTCAGCCTCAGCTTCAAGCTGCCGAATACGTTCTCGAGATGCATCCAGCTCCGAACGTGTCTGATTCAGCATGTCCCCCAGATTTGTTTGATGATTGATGGCATTGATAAGCTTGTTACTTAGTGTCGCAACTTCGTCATTGAGATCCGGGTGGTGTGAGGGGCTTGGTGGCTGTGAGCCGTCGGGAGGAGACATAGTGCGGCTTCTTGGATCCGGAATGGTGCTCATACTCTCGTCCTCGTCGTTGTAGGAGCTTGAGCGCTGGGAGCTTCCCACTGACGCAGCGCCGACGCTCAAGTTGGTGGAGCTGTTGTTAAGCGCGGATGTAGATATGGCTCTCGCCGTGCGATTCGAAGACAAGTCTGGGGGCGCTTTAGGAGATGCCGAATATGATCTGACGTGACTGCTGGGGCTGGCGCTGCGCGATAATGGTGACGGTGGGTGAAGGACCCATCCTGCAATCATGGCTTTATCCAGCGATGTACGATTAGAATAAAGCATTTAGACTATCATGGGGCAAGTCAGAACTCACTCGGTCAGATTATATATACAATTCTCGGCCAAGTAAATGAATACTAAAGCACGTTAGATAATGGTGGAGGAGGTGAGGAGCGTCGCAGAGGCGGGATGCTGGCGGAGGGTCACTTGAAGTGACCTGGGTGAGGTCCGGTTGTCGACATCCCACGGTCATGGGCGGCAAGATCAAGGCGGAGGAAGGACCTGGCTGAAAAGTGGACACTTGTGACCCACTCAGGTGCGAGTAGAGTAGTCAGATGGCTTTGGCGCTAATTTGAGCATCAATACGAATTGATGTTAAAATTATAGCTCTGTGATAGATTTCTCTCTCGAATTTAATTTCTAAAGTAGCTGCCTTGTATAGTTTTTTCTAGGGACTTTAATTACATGAGCAACTCTGTGTGTACAACCCATTGTACTGTACTGGTCCCCTGCCAACCCAGTCAGTTGTTCTTGGATAGCTGCCTCCGAATAAGGGCCGCAATCTGTCGACGTTGTAACCGGGCCTAAGATGTGCACGTCTAGTCCGTTGAGCCAACATACATCAGACGCCAAGAAGGCTTCACTTAGACTGCGATTGTTCATAATATAGCAATGCGTGTACGGGTACTCTGTATGTACACTATTAAGTTCCAGGTATGTCTATATGTAGTAAAGCACTTGATCTTGCAAAGCTGTAGAACAATATAGTTTAAGTACTGATCAGAACAAGGTCTTCGTTTAGTGCTGTAGGGCTACTGTGAAAGGCACTTTAAAGCACTTTAAATCTCTCTAACATTAAAACCCCCATCTTGAATTTACAACCGCGAGCATGGGTTCATATGGGAAAGGCCATGGCCTTGAAATACTACCGCGTGGGCAATTAGAGAAACTGGACAAGACCTCAAAATGACTAGGTACTAGGGTAAGTCATTCGGCTGTTTGTCAGCAACCACAACGAGTTAACAAAGTGCCACTTGGCTCCCTGTATTACTACGGCCTGGAAATTATAGTAAATAAGAAGGGAGAAACAATCGCAGTCTATAGAAAGCAGCCTTTTTATTATATAGATGATAATTCGGCGTTAGAAGGACTAGATAGATTTTACGATGGCGTGGCTGAAGGGCTTGGGAACGCCGCTATGGGGATATGCAAGCGGTAAATCAAGTCATTTGAACGTGAGTTACAATGAACTGTTTCTGAATATATGTGCTGGTTATGTTTCAATCATGCATGAGTCTCAAGTAAGTTGAGAAGTTAAGAAATGTCGATTTCCCTAACACACTTACAGTCCTTATAATTTTGAAGCACCGTGGAGCGCTTGGGAGTTTCCGTTATCACATTTCACACTGGCGACCTCACATTGCTATTACCGCTATGGCTTGGGTGACATGAGAAGATTTGAGATCATATAGTAGAACCCCGAAAGGGCCGGACATGGAAACGCTTGCATACCGGGTGGCGAGGCTAGAGCATGCGAGGACAAGTGCGAGCTTATTATAGTGCTAGCAAATCGCACCGGTGTTGAAGGCGATGTTGTATACGCTGGTACCAGTGCTGTTCTTGGGCTTCAATGTGGCGAGGTAAAAATATATGGTATCCTTGGACGTGGAGAACGTGAGCTTCTTGTGGTTGATACTTCTAAGAGACTACAAGCAAAGCTTGTTAGTGAGCTCTCTATTCTAGCACCCACTATAGGGCCAGCTGGGCTACTAGGTGGATGAGACAGTATACTTGGTGAACACCGGAAGGAGTCCTGCGACTCAAGTAGGTCCAAGTGCATTCGGAGCTCCTTCGCTCCACTGATAGAGCCTGAGGATATTCAACGCAGCATTGATGAGATACTCGCCGGGGGTTTCAAATGTCACCAGTCCAACCTCGTTCCGCTCACGTTTTCTTCGGCTTCTACCTAACTAAACTAGAAGATAGACGGCCATTGAAATTGACAACAGCAGCAAATGTGCCAGATGGGCTACAAACCCCGAAGTCGAGTAAGGATGAGACGTACCAGGCCCTGAAATCCGCTGTGAATGGCATAAACCTCAAAGATAGCTCGGAACATTCCCCTGAAGCAGGTGTTTTTGAACGCCACCCATCCGGCCCGAAATCACGCATTGCGAGTAGCACACGGCAGGCGGTGGATCAAGAGCAAGAGCTATACACGCATGACCTTGCAGGCGTGGCGTGGAACTACAGACGAAACGTGCAACCAGCAGGAACAGGATGGGAGGCGTCGAAATTACCAGAGGGCCTGTCCCTGGACAGGCACTCAATTCTTCGAGCCATGCCATGGATATCATTTCAGGGAGTGACCATGAAGGCACAGAAAGTTTGGTCCCCCCCGTAGCATCCGAGATTGGCCTTCGGCCCAAGAGTACTGGGTGGTGATAATGGTTATTTACGACACAGCGGAATATCATTTGCATCTGATGCCGGCCTTTTGCATGCTGATCCTTTAGCGATGAGTTTGGAGCATGGAGTATTCGTTGGGTACGCTAAATAGCACAATGAGGTAAGGGTATACAGGGGCTGCATTGAGATGGTCCTCATACGGGCTGGGAAAGGGTAACAAGGAATTTATCACTACAAGGAGAATACTTGCGTTATTGATTTCTAAGCAATATTTGCTCTAGGGGCATTGTTTTGTGGTAGAGAGTGGAACGTGTGAAAAGTAGAACGAGACAGGCAGGCTTCCTGCCTTAGACGTCTCCTGTAGCCGTCCAGGAACCAATGATGGATCACTTCCATCCTCCCATATTTTAACTTTTTTATTGAATGATCTCACATATGCATGTCACGTAGCATAGTTCTGTGCCTCAAGTAACCGGGCTCTTATTCCTTTATGGTATGGCTCAGTCATTTCGTCCCATGCAATGCAAATGACCCCAGACCTACCACAGACCCCAAGCAAAACCCAAGTATAACCGAGTCGACGACGCGATGTAACTAAATAAACGTCTCGTAGGCACTGGAAATAGTTAGACATTTGAAGAAACAAGTCCCAAAAGAGATTGACATACACTGGGACGACAGTTTCTGGGATGTTGTCCTTGCATGAAATCGTCCTTGCCTCACGGGGCATCGCCGGCTGCCTCTTCAAGTGGACGTGGGTGCCGTCGGCCTTTGACTTCTTCTTGAGCTCGGCGTTGGCCTTGACGCGGCGGACGAACTCTTCTCTCGAACGGGAAAGAGACACATGCTCGATGCGCAGGTTGACGCGCTTCTCGATATAACGGTGCTTGACCTTCTTGTAGATGATAACTCCGACGGCGCTCTTGGTAACGTTGTACACAACACCGGTCTTTCCGTGGTAAACCTTGTGTGGCATACTATTTGTGAGTTAGAAACAAATTCTCGCCCTGTACGGTCCCTCTGGCCCATATTGTTCCCCCGAATGCCAATGCCACTCACCCCTTTTGAACAGCACCGTTGGCCTTGATATCCACGATGTCTCCGACTTTGTATTGTCTCAAGTATGTGGACAGCTTGATCATTCCCTGGCCAGAATATTAGTATCGCATCGTTCTATATTTATCGAGCTGTTGAATCGCACCTTCTTCTTGAAGTCACGGCTGAACGCATAGCGCGTGCCAGCTCTAAGACCAGCTGGATGACCCATTTTGACGGCGTTACTGAAGGGGTTGTCGTGGGTTTGGTCGGAATTGTCGCTGTCGCTGGAACCGTTGGTGATGCTGTTTCTCGAATTCACAAGACTCTTTGGGTGGGCGAAAACCCTGGGTCTTAGCCCGAACGGGTTAGGGCCACTAAAATCGCACACTCAATTAAGCGAGGATCCACCAATTTCTACGAACGTTCAACAATCCCAGAGCGAACGTGAATTGAGAAGTGTCAACCAACTTTTTCTTCGACAAACAGCAAAATGGCGCCGTAAGTTCTCTTGCTTGCCTCAATCATTCCCAGATTGCCATAAAGATCTGAAGCTGACATGGAACAATAGACGCTCGTACTCGAAGACCTACAAGGTCCCAAGGCGTCCTTTCGAGTCTGCTCGTCTGTATGTACACTCCGGCCACTGAACATGAGCGTGCTCTGTTCATGTCGTTTGTCAATCGACTGACCCCGTTTCAGTGACTCCGAATTGAAGACCGTTGGAGAGTATGGTCTGCGCAACAAGCGCGAGGTGTGGCGCGTGCTGCTCACCCTCTCGAAGATCCGTCGTGCTGCCCGGTACGTGAATACTACAACGATAATTATACTGGAAGCTAATTCATCGCGATAGTCAACTTTTGACCTTGGACGAGAAGGACCCAAAGCGCCTTTTCGAGGGTAACGCTCTGATTCGCCGTCTCGTTCGCGTCGGTGTCCTCGATGAGTCCCGCATGAAGCTCGATTACGTTTTGGCCCTTAAGGTCGAGGATTTCCTGGAGCGCCGTCTTCAGACTTGCGTCTACAAGCTTGGCCTTGCTAAGTCCATTCACCACGCCCGTGTTCTCATCCGCCAAAGACACATCCGTGTTGGCAAGCAAATCGTCAACGTTCCATCTTTCGTTGTCCGCCTCGACTCCCAGAAGCACATCGATTTCGCTTTGAACTCGCCATTCGGCGGTGGCCGCCCTGGCCGTGTCCGTCGCAAGAAGGCGAAGGCTGCGGAGGAGAAGAACGGTGGAGATGATGCTGAGGAGGATGAGGAGTAAATCAAGACTCATGTTATATGGGGGTTTTAGCCATTGCGCGGAACTTTAGGCACTGCTCATCTGGAATCGACTGTAATATCAGTTCGAGGAGTTAGCAAAATATCCAACGAAGGCTTCATCAAAATTCCACGTTTTCCATGGTCAGCCTAAATAGCTTCTGACCTTTTATATCTCAAGTGATTTGCCATACAACGCCAGTAGACCACCTGGCAGCGTAGACCAATATGGTGGGTGATCATGATCAGCTTTATGACGGGATTGTTCTGGTGTAAACGTATAAATTCATTGCTGCATTTGCAGACCACCTACATGTTTTTGGCGGTCATATTAACATTTTTCTATTTACTAATCCCAATCACCAGCTGCTCCAACTGTTCCAGCTTGATACAACTGTGATATGGTTCATAAATAGAGCGAAACAATTATCTAATATACACTCATAAGAGCGCCCTTCAGATTGCATTTTATTCCTGGGTGGGCTTCGTAGACTCCGAACAGCTCACCATGGCACTCCTCAACGACTGACGCTAAATATATCCAGCATTACACCCCGACATTAAAATTACAAAAGCTTATCCTTGCCTAGTAGGTGAGCCATGGGGTCGTTTGGAGCTGCCCGTTTCCGCCGATACTCGTCCATATCCTCTTCTGTCACATCGCCTTTCATCTCCTCCAATGTGCGCTTCTTCGTAGCATCTTGGCTTGCTGGGTCCTTGTTGGCTGATGCTTCCGCTTCCGACTCAGCGCGTTCCGGCCGGCCGGTTATTTTCAAGGGCGCATCTTCTCTTTCAAGAGCCCCGCCAGTACGAAGATGATCTGCTTCGTGGAACGCCGCCTTCCCTGCTTCGCCTGTGCAGTAGCTATTCTTGACTATTGAATGACAACACGCATAACCCCATTTGAAATCTGACCACCAGCTACCCCATACAGCAGCATGGTTATTAATTAAAACATCTTCCGCATATTTTGATTTTGCTACTGCTTTCGGTGCCCCTTTAAGTGCGCCGGTTTCGTCGTACTCAACAAATCTTTCGGACTCGGTAACAGCAGTGTCGCGAAGGCCTTCGGGTACAGTGCTTCCTGAAGCACCGTACTTCTCCTCCAGCATCTTCTTTTGAAGCAATCGCTTCTTCTCAGCCTCTTCACGCTCCTTTCTCCTATAATATTCGCCAGAGGTGGGGTTTGCTTGGAGATGCTGCTTTGTATCGCCAGCCTTTTCTTGAGACTCCCACGCATATTTCTGTGCCTTCTCAAACTCCGCAGCGTCGCCAGATGATCTCATAAACCCTTCCTCTGCCACGAGTGCAGCGGCAGTATCTGCTGTTGCTCCACTATCCACCATGGACCTTGTCTTAGGGTCATATTTTGCAGAGTCTAAATCGAGGTTCAGTAAATATTTTGCGGTATCCTCTCGAATGCGCAACTGTCTGGTCGATGTGCTTTGGTGCCTTCCCATGTCGGATTCCTCCGCGTACTTTGCGCCGTCATCAGCTCCAGTTTCTCCTTCGTCTGCTGCTTCATTTGCCACGGACTTCGTCCTCAACTCTTCCAACTGGGCATATTCCTCGATAACCGTCTTATACTCCTTCGAGTCATATCCATTCCAACGATCTCGCTTTGCATCCCAACCCAGATTGACATCTTGTATAACTTCATCGGCTTGGATGTCGAGCCCTGTCCACTTTGCGCCTTTCGCCCTTGGCCGACTAAGGCACTCCTTCGTCTTATGTGTTATAGACCCGCAGTTCTCGCATGCACCCTTCCTGAACTTTGTCGCCGCAGGGCCTAGCTTTTTGCCTCTATCATACCACTTTGACTGGTCGGATTGCGCCTTCTGTAGCCGCTGGTGTTCGAGGTAGTCGTTCTGGTCATCTTCCCCAATGTAGAATGGCTTTTTGGAGATGAAAGACGGGATATATTCGTTGGCTTCTTTCGAGGCAGCGGATGGCGCCGGAGGCTTAAGTGGCTGAGTTCCGGCAGGTGGCATTTTTAAGGAGATATATCTGAGTCTGGGTTCAAACTGCCTCGTCGTGTATTTGTCGCCTCAAGGATCATATGGGCGTCCGACCTGGGATATAATCGGTACTTATCAGCACGTGATTTCGAGTTTCAATTGATAAGGACGAACGCGTCGCGCCACACAAGCACATTCAACACTACAGAGCCCAGTTCAAGTATGGACTTATAACTTGATAACCTCGTTGCGAGGTTCTCGGGATGGATCTGTTCAGGGTGCGACTGAACTGTATTGACCATTATCAAGCGTTCCCAACCCGATTTGACCCTCAACTCCGCCGTGATGTGGCCCCTTCTGAGATCACCAGTGAACCAAAAGTGCCTGTCATCAGAGTCTTCGGGACTACCGAAACAGGCCAAAAAGTTTGTGCCCATATACATGGCGCATTCCCATATCTCTACATTGACTATAATGGCCAGATTACATCTGATGAAGGTAAGTCCTCAGCCGCCCTGGATAAGCTAGGATACAGTCTTATTGTGATATTAGTTGGTGCCTACATCCACAGACTCCACCTTTCGATTGATCACGCACTTGCTGTGAGTTATCGCAGGGGCGTGTATGACCGCAGAACAAGGTTTATTGCTCGTATAACGCTGGTAAAAGGTGTTCCGTTTTACGGTTATCATGTTGGATATCAGTATTACCTCAAAATCTATGCCTTAGACCCAGTGGTTATGACTCGTCTTGCCGACCTCCTCAGGCAAGGTGCTATTATGAAACGAGTGTTCCAACCCTATGAAGCGCATTTGCAATTTATCATGCAATGGATGACTGACTACAACCTATATGGTTGCGGCTATATCGACAGCCGACAGGTATACTTTAGAGGGCCAGTTCCAAAGTATGAGGAGCTAGATAAGCTATCACACCTCTGGCACGATCGTTCTATTCCTGCCGAGTTTGTGACAAGCGAAGACAAGCTCCCGAGGGCAAGCCATTGCTCTCTCGAGGTGGATATCCTGGTCCAAGACATTCTTAATAGGCAGGAAATTTCCCAGAGACCGCTCCATCATGATTTCATTGAGCGGTCAAATCCGCTTCCACCGGATCAAAAGCTGGTCCACAGCATGTCGGAATTGTGGAGAGATGAAACCAAGCGTCGCAAAGCCAAAATGAAAGTTGCAGAACCTGGAAGCAACACATTCCCCCCTGAAGTTTTAATCTCAATGTCTGCTGGTCCCCGAAGCTCTCAGAAAGGGCGGTGGGTGCACGAGGAAGAGTACATGGAGCTGGTACATACCAGGATACAGGAAGAACGAGCCAAGAGCGATGGATGCAATATATCCTTCGACACATACATTAAGCCAAAGCCGGACGAGGATGATATTAATACTACTTTCCAATCTGTGGAAGACCTCTACCCCGAAAATCTTGGTCCAATTCTTGGCCTGCTGCCCGAGAAACTTCCAGTACTTCCAAAGGAAGACTTCATAGCTGGGGATATCGAAGTCGACGAGAACTGCATCTTCAACATATCCGATGATAATGAGTTCCCATATGATTCAGATGACGACCTCCTATGTGACATTGAACAGTGGCAGGAGAAAAAGGATAATATTATCTCACCACCCATCGTGGCGACTAGCAGTTTCAAAGCCGAGCATACAGTTGACCACGACTCTGTGCCTCTGAACAATTCGCCAAGGGTGCATAAATCTGAAGATCTATGTTCGCCTATAGAACCGGACGATAGAGAGCATCCCATAAAGGCACGGATTTATGAGCCTAGAAGAGAGGCGACCCCTACTTCTGCTCTAGAGCTTGCTTCTTCAAACGCTACGGCCGAAGACCTGCTCCGAGATATGAAGGTGGCAACGCCACTGGGAGGAAGCAAGACAACAAGTCTTAAGCGATCAACGTCTCTCATCCCCTCTGATGAAGGGTACAACAAACGTTCTAAATTCGACTCTGCTATTGCGCCAATCCAATCGACGTCCTCAGCTGCTGAATCGCGCCCTATAGTTAACCACCAAGCACTTTCAGGGTATGATATCATGGCAAAAAATGGAAGCTGCAATATCAGAAAATTGGGCAACATACTTTCGGAAAGAGATCAGCATAACTTACCGATGTTGCCAACTGTCAATGGCCTTTTTCATACTCTGAACCAGGGCAAAAGACTGGTGCACCGCAATGTCGACAGTGGTAAACTGGACCCCCAGCCTCTTCCAAATTCAGAGCCCATAAATCAACAAGAAATAGACACGGTGTTTAGGCGTTCACAGTACCGTTCTTCACAAGACCAAGGAGATACTTCCTTTAATGAAAACAAAAACCTGCTCGCCGTTACATCCCGTTCAATACAGACCCAACTCGAATCAGAAGCACATCGCATTGCATCCCCTAGTGAGCGACAACTTAAGCTTGTATCAAGTATAACTTGGGACTTAAGGAACACAAACTGGGTCGCTCAAAGTAAACCTGTCGCGGCTTTCGCCAAATCACCGCCCTTGAAAGAAACAGTCATCCCAAGCCTCCATCCACCTGTCATATACCAAGATCCTTACTATGGCAATGAGCTAGATGTACCCGAGCGACCTACAGAATGGGCAGGCAAAGAGTTTAAGCTTGAGAGTTTGACTGTCCCGTTTCTTCCAGATTTCGACAAAACAGGTAGCTCGGCTGCTAGTTTAGGGGAAAAGCCTGCAATTGTACATAACAAACTAAGTGAAAACCATGTATATGAACATCGGCAGCGACGGTGCAGATTACGAGTTTGGGAAATTGGAAAGCCACCGCCAGCATTTAACGATGTAGCGGATTGGGAACGTAGGGAGATCTTGGCGAAAGCAAAGTCAAGAGCCCTGAAGTCAAGCGGACAACCTGGCACGAAACCTGAAAACAGTGCCCACTCACAAATTGAGGGCCCGACACAGACGAATAAGCACGGGTTTCAATATACCCAGCCACATAAAACATCAACCATGCAAAACAATGTGCAGTATATGAGTGTAATGAGTCTCGAAGTTCATATCAATACCCGGGGAAATTTAGCCCCGAATCCACAAGAAGATGAAATACAGTGCGTGTTTTGGAATCTTCAGTTGAGTGAAGAGCATCCTGATAATCTCGGAACTGGCGGAGTTAGCCATGCAGGAATCGTTGCTGTGTCAGAGGATGGCCAAACGGCGAGGAACATAGCAAAACAAACTCCAATACAAGTTATCGAAGAGTCATCGGAGCTTGACCTCCTCGTTCGAATCGTCGAAATTGTAAGAACAAATGACCCGGATATTCTCACGGGCTATGAAGTTCACAATTGCTCATGGGGCTACTTGGTTGAACGAGCAAAGTTGAAGTATGAGTATGATCTCTGTGAAGAGCTTTCTCGCATGCGCACACACTCTCGTGGGTATTCCGAAAAAGACAGCGATAAATGGGGATCCAGGCATACCTCTGCGATCTCAGTGACAGGACGTCACATGATAAACATATGGCGAGCCATGCGGAATGAACTCAACCTGCTGCAATACACCATGGAGAATGTGGTATTCCACCTGCTACATCGCCGAATTCCCCACTATGCCTGGCGAGATTTAACTATGTGGTACACCAGTGGAAAATTCGCAGACCTAGCGAAGGTCATTGAGTATTATTTGCGTCGGGTGCAGCTTAACCTCGCAATATTGGACCAAAATGAACTTATTACAAGGACCAGTGAGCAAGCACGTTTGTTGGGCGTGGATTTTTTTTCTGTGCTTTCAAGAGGCTCGCAATTCAAGGTGGAATCTCTTATGTTCCGAATTGCTAAACCAGAAAATTTCGTATTAGTGTCTCCCAGCCGAAAACAAGTTGGTGCACAAAATGCATTGGAGTGTCTTCCACTGGTTATGGAGCCTCAGAGCGCCTTTTATACCAGCCCGTTACTGGTGCTAGACTTCCAGAGCTTGTATCCAAGTGTGATGATCGCCTACAATTATTGCTATTCGACATTCCTGGGGCGAATTGTGAACTGGCGTGGCGGGACTGGAAAAATGGGCTTCACCGAATATAAGCGACAAGATCGGTTGCTGGAGTTGTTGAAGGACTTCATCAATATCTCTCCAAATGGGATGATGTACACCAAACCCGAAATTCGAAAATCTCTGCTCGCAAAGATGCTGGGAGAAATCCTCGAGACCCGAGTAATGGTAAAGAGTGGGATGAAATTTGACGTGAACGACAAGACCACCCAAAAACTTTTAAACAATAGGCAACTAGCGCTGAAGTTAATAGCCAACGTTACTTACGGCTACACATCGGCGTCTTTTTCAGGCCGCATGCCTTGTGTAGAAATTGCAGATAGTATTGTCCAGACTGCACGCGAGACGCTGGAGAAGGCGATTGCCCTCGTACACTCGGTCAAGCGTTGGGGCGCAGAAGTTGTCTATGGAGATACGGATAGCATTTTCATCTATCTCAAAGGAAGAACCAAGGACCAAGCATTTGACATTGGGAATGAGATTGCGGAAAGGGTTACAAATATGAACCCTCGACCAGTTAAGCTGAAATTTGAGAAAGTATATCTTCCCTGTGTGCTTCTGGCAAAGAAGCGATACGTCGGCTTTCAATATGAGAAAAAGGACCAACAGGAACCGAAATTCGATGCCAAAGGAATTGAAACCGTTAGACGTGATGGCACTCCAGCTGAACAAAAAATCGAAGAGAAGGCGCTGAAGATTCTTTTCCGGTCTGCTGATCTCAGTCAAGTTAAAGGCTACTTTCAAGCACAGTGCGAGAAGATAATGACAGGCTCAGTGTCAATCCAGGATTTTTGCTTCGCGAAAGAAGTGAGGCTTGGAACCTATAACGATAAAGGGCCTCCGCCGCCTGGTGCACTTATCAGTATAAAGCGCATGTTGGAAGACCACAGAGTTGAGCCCCAGCACGGTGAGCGAGTTCCATACGTAGTCATTACTGGAGCGCCAGGCGCAAGACTAATTGATCGATGCGTCGCTCCCGAGACGTTACTACAAAGCGACCACAATGAGCTTGACTCCGAGTACTACATTTCAAAAAACTTGATTCCTCCATTGGAGCGAATATTCAGCCTTGTGGGTGCGAACGTTCGCAGTTGGTACGACGAAATGCCCAAGGTCCAACGGGTCCGACGCGTAGATTTCGGCCCGCAACTGACCGGCCAGCCAGCGGATGTTCCATTCAATAAAAAGACGTTGGAATCATACATGAAGTCGTCGTCGTGTCTCGTTTGTCGAGACAAGCTCGAATCCAACACTGGTATCTGCCCAACATGCCTTGGAAATCGCCCATCATCTATATTGGCTTTGCAGACCAGGCTAACCGCTATGGAAAGGAAGTATCAGGAACTGGAAAGAGTCTGCCGAAGCTGCTCCAATATATCCTGGACTGATGAGGTCATGTGCGACAGCAAAGATTGCCCGGTGTTTTATTCGCGGGTGAAAGAAAAGGCGAGGCTTACGACAGAGCGGAAACTCGCTGGGCGTCTGATGGAGAGACTGCAAGGAGATAGTGGCGGCCATGAAGACCTGGAATGGTAATTTGATACATACGTGCAAGGCCCTCAAGCCAAATTTGCACTCTCACAGTTTATCTTGGCATTAACAACCCCGCCAACATTTCTGAGACTACAGGGCCAGTAATAATAGTACTGCGAAGTTATGCCCCGCTGATATGTAGCGCACCTTTCGAGTTAAATTATATAACTTGGGATACTTCTTGTAATTTAATCATAATACACACAACCTCCCCAATTTGGCGCGCGTTTAAACGTTTGAGAAGCATTTGAGACTGACGGACTAGCTCACTTAAAGCCTACCCCGCTACCCAGGTCGTTCTGAAAAATGTCGCTAAACTTTATTGGTCAGCGTCGACCGTGCACCCGCCTTGCACCCACCACCTCAACTTCAGTTGACACCTTGCTGGCTGAGGAGGATCTTCCTACCCGACGTGCGTCATCGCCAACCCCACGTAACCTCTATCTGGGCTGTGCGTGTAGTCAGAGACGCCTATTGATAGACCATGATGGGAGGGGTCACCTATTTCCTTCTCGTCTATCTTCTTGGTGGCCTTACCTTTCTTCCCTTCCTAGTTGTGGTCCTCATCCTACACGCTTACCTGACATTCCCCGTCCGCGAGACCCCGACAGAGGTGCCAGGAGCACCGAGAAGCAACGGCCTTTTGCGGGATGGCGACCGAGCGGATGCTATCAGATCGGCTTCCAAGAATTTGGACGAGAAGTTTCAGTCTCGCAGCTCCCAAGAGTCTGACGTAGCTGCTGGGTATTTCGCCGTTTGCCGCGAATATGTCCCTGGAGGCATTAATGGCAAACCGCCGGAGAGAACAACTCCTACGGGCTCTACAGTTGTCACTTCACCGAGCCCAAGTGTATACCAAAGTATGTACCGCAGCATATTCGACCGAAGAAAGGACACAAATCCATTGGATATCAAGGGCGCCGGGAAGCCAACCAGTAAAGGCGGAAATGTATTTTATGTTGTGTTAAGGTATGGTTATAAATTGGAACGGCAATACAATTTTTTACGTGGACTGTAGCTAATAATTTGCTAGGCATCAACATATCCTACTCTTCGACACTGAGGAACAACTCGAAGTCCGCTATGTGCTATCCCTGGCACACCACGATGTCAGTATATATGGCGGAGGCGAGGAAATACCAGACGGGGAGCTTTTTATCAAGCGAAATGCCATATGCTTGACCCGGAGAGCCGACGTTGGAGAAATGACGCCCGACGGAACACCTTCGAAACCTTTTTATCTATTCACCGATAGCCTTTCTGAGAAGGAAGACTTCTATTTCGCATTACTGAAAAATATGCAAAAACGACCTGAAGATTCAAACAATGTCCCCAAGCCTCTACAGTTCGATGTCAAGCACATTATTGAATTGGTTCAACGGCTACATTCATCCGAGGAGAATATGCAGATACGGTGGTTCAACGCTATCCTAGGAAGAATATTCCTCGGCATTTACAAAACGCCGGATGTCGAGGCCTTTATTAGAGCCAAGATTACCAAAAAGATATCGAGAGTGAAGAAGCCTGCATTTCTGTCCAAGATTATTATTCGAAACATTGATATGGGCGAGGGGGCCCCGTATATTACTAATCCGCGTTTAAAAGACCTTACCGTCGACGGCGACTGTACGATTGAAGGTGACATGCTTTACACAGGTAATTTCCGCGTTGAAATAGCCGCAACTGCAAGGATAGAACTCGGTTCAAGGTTCAAAGCCAGGGAGGTAGACCTAGTCTTGGCAGCTACCATTCGCCGCGTTGAGGGGCACATGCTTCTTAGAATTAAGCCGCCACCAAGCAACCGTCTTTGGATGACCTTCGAGACCGCCCCACGAATCGATATGTCTATCGAGCCAATTGTCAGCTCCAGACAAATTACCTACACTCTGATTCTCCGCCAGATAGAGAACAGGATCAAGGAGGTCATTGCCGAGTCCATTGTTATGCCATTTTGGGACGACCTTGCGTTTTTCAATACGGATGGAAAGAAATGGCGAGGCGGTATCTGGACAGACAGCGAACTGTCTCCACCATCACAACCCCTTGAAACAATAATTGCCGAGGATGGAGATGTAGACGAGCTGGAGCAAATAGAAAATCAAACTTCTTCTTCTCTGCCTCTTCCGCCGATGGGGAAGAGCATGAGTACCCCCGCGCTGGAATCCAGCCTACACGTAGAGTCTTTTGCTCGGAAAACCGCCAAGTCGGTCTTCAACCTGGGGCCTTCCAAAAAGAATGCTTCGTCTACAAGTGTCGAAACAAAGTCGTCGGTGACTTCTAATAAGCCAAAATCTATCAGGAAGCACTCATTCGCGAGTGCTGTTGTAAGCACCGATAATACCAACATCGACGCGCTCAAGCTTGAAAGCCCATCAGACCATAGTTCAGCGGCTTCTACCATGGCTGCTCTATCAGCAAGGTCGCCTCCACCTTCGACAACAGCCAGCCCTGTTGGGTCTCCGTCTAAGCCTTCAAGTATATTGAAAGCAAAGTCTGGCAGTATGTCGTCGTTTTCCTCACGAGAAACAGACAATGCCGAATGTGCGGGACTCGACTCCACAATTCGTGATGAATTGAGAGCAGCAGGTGGAGAGAGCCTCAAACTAAACCAGCACAAAGGCGAAGCATCATTGGCAGAAAGCCCTAACAGCCTATCTGATGGTTCTCACGCTGACTCTGTACGCCCTTCTCGCCTGGGCCTTATCGGCCAAGACGCAAATGGTTCGCTGGACATGGTGGAGGATTCAGAAACCGGAGCTAGTGCTGGCAGAGGATCAACCTCAAAACGGAATACACTTAGCGCAGTCGCCAGTGCAGCTGAAAACGCTCGAAAATGGGGTTTAAATGCTATACAAAGAAGCCGTGACCAAACAAAGCTCTCCATGGCTTCTGACTTTGGAAGTGAAACACCCGATTTGACACAGCCAATGGGTCGCGGGAAGCCATTACCGCCTCCTGGCATGCCTTTACCTCCGCCAGACAGAAGGACCAAAACTGCGCCTATCCCAGTTCCAAAACGCCGACCACTCCCTCCTCCGCATCTGGCCCGACAACCGTCTGAAGTCAAGGCTCGAAGCTCCGCATCTTCCAACACGTCCCATCAACCCCCACCACTACCTAAGCGGCATTCTCGCAATGACCATGCAGTCTCACAGGAAGGTGTACTTGTCGTCGCAGCTCCAGACTCTGAGCCGGTGTCCCCAACAGACGACGCCCCAAGTACCCCTATTTCTCGTTGGGAAGGCGGCGACAATGATGACGAAGCCGACAAGCACTCTGGCACACCCGCAAAGGAAGGTCCCCTCTTGCCGGCAAATGTACTAGAAGATACCGAGAGCCCGCACAACCCATTCAGCGGGGATGGAAGCACCGGAATTTCTGAATCTTAGAAATTGTATAATCCAGTACATTTTGATCGACCTTTGGAAGGTTCCAAATCATGCTCTGCATTGGGCGACGAAGCCTTGACTCTTTACTCCGGCGATACACGTACTGGAATCTTATTGTCAACCTGTGCCTGGATAAATAATTCCAACGGGATTCTCGCCTCCTTTTTGCGATGATGTTGTTATTTCATACTCATCGTCATGGCAATCAGCTTGTCTCGGCTTGAGCTTGGCCACCAGGGAAATTGTTGACTTTCGCAGACATTCGATCAGATATTCCCACCATCAGGCTCATTGGCAAGTTCCATTTATATCTGCCGGAGTACCACTTGCAAGCAGTCTATATTACAGAGGCAATGGGTGAGGCTAGATGGGAAGCAATCCCCACACAGACAAAACTGACTGATTTGCTTGTGTTTATCTCCGACTTCGTTATCATTAAATACCTTATAGAGAGTGGTACCTTATAGAGAGTGGTAGTAAAAGCTACTCCTGGCAAGAGACGTCTGGGGGTTTCGCCAAATAAATATATACCCAAACAGTGAATGCATACCATAACAGTGAAATGATAATAAATCGCACTCCAGTACTAAGATAGCCATTGGAGTTTCATAAAGTCTTCTGCAAGGACCTCATTATTGGTGGTTGTGACATTTTCTTGGCTTACCGCCCACTGTACCTGGAGATTACGTGGAGAGGCGAATAAATGGCTTGCCCCACACCCCGTCATGGAGACCGGAGCTTGCCGGTTGAGCCTCGCTCCTAAGTTTACGTATTGCGCGGCCTCACTCACGGAGACAATATAAGCAAACTGCGGCAGATTATATCCCTACCTTCAATCCCCTTTGTTGGTATACTGCGCTTTATTTTCTGTGCGCGGGTGTGTCCGCTGCTGCAGTTTCAACATGTCACTACAAACAGCAAGACACGTTGACAATGCGAAGTCTGTTACCCCCAATCTTGTTGCCTTGGTAGATCCTTAACAGAGGTTTAAATCGTCCTGAAGTTAAACTGATTTAAATACGATTTAGGTCTGAGAGCGAACTGGCTATCAATATCCGAAAAGCCACCAGCATTGAGGAATCAGCACCCAAACGAAAGCATGTGAGGAGTTGCATTGTGTATACATGGGATCACAGAAGCTCCCAGTCCTTTTGGGCTGGGATGAAGGTGTGAGTACAATATGATATCAGCCACGGATCTGCTCTGTTTTAGATGATGGGATATCTCTGTGGCCGTCGTTGCTTCATTTTGCTAATAGTGACAAACTACAGACAACCTATACTCGCGGACGAGATTCAGACATTCAAAGCACTCATCACAGTGCATAAAGTTTTACAAGAAGGGCATCCCATAACACTTCGGGAATCTATGGCAAATCGAAGCTGGATTGACAGCTTGAATCGCGGAATGTCTGGAGAAGGGCTCCGAGGCTATGGCCCGTTGATCAAAGAATACGTCTACTTCCTGCTTGCAAAGCTCACGTTTCACCAACAGCATCCAGAATTCAACGGCACTTTTGAGTATGAGGAGTACATCAGCTTAAAGTCAATAAATGATCCAAATGAGGGGTATGAGACGATTACAGACCTCATGCAGCTACAGGACAAGATTGAGCAGTTCCAGAAGTTAATTTTCTCTCATTTTAAGAGCGGCGCAAACAATGAATGTCGGATTTCAGCCCTGGTACCACTGGTTCAGGAGAGCTACGGGATTTACAAGTTTGTTACAAGTATGCTTCGCGCAATGCATACAACAACTGGTGACGATGAAGCTCTGGAGCCTCTACGGGGCCGGTACGATGCTCAGCATTATCGGTTGATTAAGTTCTACTATGAGTGCTCCAATTTGCGATATCTCACAAGCCTAATAACAGTTCCCAAACTGCCTCAAGACCCGCCAAATCTCCTTGCCGACGACGAAAACGCACCTAGCTTGCCACAGCGCCCAAAGCAGGAAGTGGAACGCCAACCAACACCTGTCGCTGCACCAAAAAATGAAGAGCCTGATGACATCAGTGAGTTCTGGAAGAACGAACAAAATCGCCAACAGAAGGAGTACGAGGAGCAACAGAGAGTATTGGAGGAAAGGCAGGCTCAACAGCTCTACGCACAGCAGCAGGCAGCTTTGCAAGCTCAACAAAACTTTGAAGAGCAGCAGCGCCAACTTGCCGAGCAGCAACGCCGAGAACAAGAGGCGCTGATGCAGCAACAGACACAATGGCAGACCCAAGGACGGCTGGCAGAGCTCGAACAAGAAAATTTGAATGCGAGGGCACAGTACGAACGTGATCAGCTGATGCTGCAGCAGTATGATCAGCGCGTAAAAGCCCTCGAAAGTGAACTGCACCAGATCCAAGCCAGTTACGGTCAACAAATTACGAGCAAAGACGACCAAATCAAAGCATTGCAAGAACAGCTGAACACATGGCGAACAAAGTACGAAGCTTTGGCCAAACTGTACTCACAGCTGCGAACAGAGCATCTTGATCTCCTCCAGAAGTTCAAATCCGTGCAACTCAAGGCAGCTTCAGCACAGGAAGCCATTGACAAACGGGAGAAGCTTGAACGCGAAATCAAGACGAAGAACCTCGAGCTTGCAGATATGATACGCGAACGAGACCGTGCGCTACATGAAAAGGATCGGGCGAGCGGTGGAAACCGAGAAGAACTTGAAAAGCTGAAACGAGAACTCCGTATGGCTCTTGACCGTGCTGATAATGCAGAGCTTAGCAAGGGTAACGAGCTCTCTTCTATGCTTTCAAAGTACAACCGTGAGATGGCCGACCTTGAAGATGCCCTCCGGAAGAAGTCGCGTGCTCTTGAGGACATGTCAACCAAATACAGGGAAGGCGATAGTGACCTCGAGCAGTTGCTTAGAGAAAAGGAAGATGAGCTGGAGATCATGAAGATGGGAATGGACCAAACTTTGATTGAACTTAATGAGCTCAAGCTATCCCAAGGAGAAACAGACCATGCTTTAGATGGTCAGATTGATGCAGTGTTACTTTCTAACATTGCGAAGATCAATGACATCATTGATTCTGTCCTTCAGAGTGGTGTACAACGTGTAGACGACGCTCTCTATGAGCTTGACTCCTCGATGCAAGCGGGAAACCAGAATGCATCTCCGTCATACGTGCTATCACAGGTCGAGAAAGCCTCTGCGAGTGCGACTGAGTTTGCGACTTCTTTCAACAACTTTATCGCCGACGGCCCTAATAGCACACATGCGGAGATTATCCGCACCACCAACGTCTTTGCTGGCTCTATTGCAGATGTCCTGAGCAATACCAAGGGACTCACAAGGCTGGCCACGGACGACAAGAAGGCCGACCAACTAATAAATGCAGCCAGGCAATCTGCTCAATCCACAGTTAAATTCTTCCGTGGTCTCCAGAGTTTTCGTCTGGATGGGATGGACCCTATGCAGAAAACTGACGTCGTCATCAATAATAACAACGATGTCCAGATGAACTTGCAAAAGCTGAACAAGCTTGCTGACTCATTTGCACCGAGCAGCGGGAGACTGGCTAACAATAAGGGTGACTTGGGAGATCTTGTCGACAATGAACTCACCAAGGCCGCCGATGCCATCGCCGCAGCAGCAGCACGCCTGGCCAAGCTCAAGAATAAGCCCAAGGATGGATACTCGACGTACGAGCTGCGAATTCATGACTCAATTCTCGATGCCGCATTAGCAGTTACGAATGCCATCGCGCAGCTAATCAAGGCGGCCACCGCAACCCAGCAAGAGATTGTGCAAGCTGGTCGGGGATCCTCGTCTCGTACTGCCTTTTACAAGAAGAACAATCGCTGGACTGAAGGTCTTATCTCTGCTGCAAAGGCTGTGGCGAGCTCCACAAACACTCTGATTGAAACTGCAGACGGAGTCCTGTCCGGTCGCAATAGCCCCGAACAACTTATTGTTGCATCAAACGATGTTGCAGCCTCCACTGCGCAACTCGTAGCTGCGAGCCGAGTCAAGGCTGGATTCATGAGCAAGAGCCAAGAGACACTGGAGACAGCTAGCAAGGCAGTCGGTGCCGCGTGCAGAGCGCTTGTCAGGCAAGTACAGAGCATGATCAAGGACCGTGACCAAGACGAAGAACGAGTTGATTACGGCAAGCTGGGAGCGCACGAGTTCAAGGTCAGAGAAATGGAGCAACAGGTAAGATTCCGAAACCCGCTTTAAGAAAACTCCATGATGCTAACCGTCGATAGGTTGAGATTCTGCAACTCGAGAATAATTTAGCCTCTGCGAGACAGCGGCTGGGCGAGATGAGGAAGATCTCGTACCAAGAATGAGAAGGCAGGTGCAGTATGGGCTGGATGAATGGGAGCAGTAGAAAGAGGACTTTGTACATGCGCAAGACGCGATTAATGTACAGAATTATTTACAAGGCCTGGGACATGTATAGTAGCTCTATTGCCCGATGTTCTCTTGACTCGACTTTCCCTTGAGTTTACGTGGCTTCCCCATGACTTCCTCTCGACTTACCCTGACTTTTCTTTAACTTTCCCTGGCTTTCAGCGGCTCTCCTTCGATTTTCCCAGCCCTCCCCCCTGGCAACACCTTTCCCTCAATATCCGCTTCGCAGTCAAATGTTAAGCTCAGGCGGTGAAACGCATTGCGCTATTCCTAAACAGGAAATATTTATAGAATTACATCAGGGTCCAAACCTTCGATCGTTCCAGCATTCGCCCCACCCCTTCCCACCGTACGCCGTACTTATGCAGGACGTACCGAATCAACAGTTCAAAGTTCTGGAGTACGAAGCACTGAGTTCCGAGATGGAGCGGGACAAAGGACATGTCAGATCTTTCGATGCACGCTGGCACGATGTGACCCTTCCTTCGCATCTCTGCAGGGTCTGGCCGGGGTTGGGCCAATAGTGTATCGGGTGACAAGTCTCTTTATTGGGACAACCAACCTGCTGCGGTGTGATGTCTCATGCATTGCGGCAAAGATCTACGCGTCGCCAAGACCATAAAAGCGGCGTGTGTGTGCTGAATGGTGGTGGGGGTTTATGATGATTTCCGGTTTTGGGAGAAGGAAGCACACAGTAGCAGTAAATATGGGGACCTGGCATCGGGAATAAGGAGAATATCAGAGGGGAAAGTTGTTGGTTGGTGCTGGATGGTGGTGGGAATGGCAGGAATAGTGGATCGACGGTGGAGGGACAAGGTGCGGGAAGGAACTGACGGCGTGGTTGGGTGGAGACTGCCCCACGACTGATCCGGAAAAGTGTTGTGGGACAGGGTTGCAGCTAGATTCCTTGGCGTGCTTCTTTATCTGGACGTCACTTCTCACATTAAAAACATGATGCAAGGGCACGAATAGAATCCTGATGTTTCATAGTTCGAGGTCGTCAGCTAAAACGACCAAAACATTTCTAGCACTCTGTGGCGAGCGCTTTCTAGAACGAATCCTCCAGCGCGTAGCTTTCGCTGCGTTCGATAGCTGACAGAAGTTAGTGGGGGAAGAAGTGTGACAGTGCGCAGAACAAACGTACGTGGTAGCTGAATTAGGGGGCGCGTATAGCCCAGGCTTGCCAGATATTCAGTTGTCTGTGCTGGATTGCTGAGGTCAAAGGTGTTGTAGTACTCGTTGTCCATTCCATTGCCGACCGTCAACGTGTTGTCTGGTGGGTTGTAAATATCGGTCATTCTCCCAGTCCAAATCAATGACGGGAAGCTCAGTTCCAAATAAGGGTGGTCCCTGTCAAGGTCGAAAATTTTTGCTGCCATGCCAAGAGGGTCCTTGGAAACGTTTTGGAGGAATTCAACTTTAGCTGGCGTTGGGTTGAACTGAGGGAGCGAAGCCATAAGGCGCTGGCCATTATCATCCATGTCCCGAAATACTTCTTTGGCAGCTGGCATATAACCACGGTTGATGCAAAGTGCAATGATCTCACTCTCGCTCATTGTAGTATGTTTGAATTGGTCTTCCATAGTTGCCATATCCGGGGGCCCAGTTTGGATCAGCGTTTTGCTGCCATCGTCTTGGATATTCATAACCCAGTTCAGCCTGGGAAGGTAGTCGTGAATGGGAATGATGCCAATTGCTGGGCAGGAAATTTCGAGAAACTTGTCCAGCGGAGCCAGTGCTTTTCCGCGGCAGTCCCTGATAATGGAGTAGACTTTGGCTAAGATCGACCACTTTGCTTTGAACGGATCTTGTTGCCATAGCGTCGTTAAGTAGGTCGAAATCTCCTTCTGTTGGGCATCGGTAAACATTCTTGCATAATAGCCTAAGTAACATTAGCCCGGACCAGTAGTATTTCACTCATATATATATACTTCGGAAAGCCATCCAAGAGTTCAATGGACGCATCGTGGTAGGCGCTGTCAATGACATGGTGTTCAGCGTAGTCGTGCGATCAAAATATTGAATGTGCTGAGCGAGTTTTGATTGAACAGTTGCATTATCGTCAAACCTATTCGGCTGACCTGGATCGGTCATTTTGGTAACGGTTGGATGGTGGTGAAGTTATCGCGAAATGTAGACAAAATAATAAAGATCTGTTGGTAAAAGTCCAAAGATCTTCATTTGAACTGAGGTTGAAAAGATTTACAGGATTGTTTGTGATGTTTTATCTCCGGAGATACGATGCTTTATGTAGTTGTCAAGGTGAAGTGGGCGCGTCTCTCGGTAGCGAATGAAAACAGAACAAAGGAAGTAATCCATTCAACGCTACGCCATTAAAGCAGCGTCACTATTTATTTCCAGCCACAACCCTCAGTTTACATGAGGAAACGTGACATAGAACCAGCAAACTATAAATGGAGAATTGTCATTAAGGATTGCCGTTGATCATGCAATTTTTGGACGATTTTTCCTTGTGACTTCCATTACAAGCGGTAATCCCAGTCCGTCGCCGTGAAGCCGACCCTGAAAAGACCGAACAGCGAGTGATAAGCTTTCTATGCTCTCTGCATTTCCTACACTGCCTGCTGTGCGAAGCTAAAAAGAAATAGTTAGAGGGTTGTAACATGTGTTGTCTGATGGAAACATACAGCCAAAAAGGGGAGTTTAGCCCTTCCCACGCGATTTTCTTTCTGCTTCAGAAGAAGATAATTTTCGCCTGTGGCTTGAGCCAGCTTAAATGCACTCTTTTATGTTTCAGTGGCGCGTTCCATTTGTTGGGGCCGAAGTACTTTACCGTTTTCTTTTCTCTAAGCTTATCTCTGTATTCCTGGCAATGTTAGATCATAAAGTACTTATTCGGATTTCTATCTCCAAGCTTACATTTTCGTAGCGTCGCCCAATAGAAGAATACATGAATCTTGCTCGCCGTAGGAGCATTCCAGCGGTAGGGGGGATTCGTTGGCGAATGGTAAAGTTCTTCGACTGAATACCCTTCCGAGGGGAGCGAGATGATTGATTCAAATTTCGGAACCATTTCCTCCATGTCTTCTTGGTGCTTGGTCCATTTGGCTCCAGTGCATGATCTTCATGGAGCGTATGTTCAACCCAGCTTTCTCTGCATTGCCAGCATTTGTTCCTCAATCGCCACCGACAAACGCGAGTATCTTGGAGTGTTTCAGACGGAACTTCGTTGGCTCGAGGAATTCTGTACATATTGTTGTCTTGTCCGGGGAAGGTTATATCTTCTCTGTTATATTTGTCCAACCAGTCGAAGTCAATATAAATGTACCCCATTCCAAGATCTAAGCCATTTAACAGGGAAAGTCCTCGTTGATTTATTGTCTCTGGCGGTAATGGGAGGCTGTGAAGCTCAAGGAGACATATTCTATCGCATGCCCCGCAGTACTTGATAGGGCTGTCATCGAGTGAGTTCAGATTGATTGGTTGAAACTCGAATGAGGTCTGATTGTCGTTGGACCAAGCTTCATGCATATCGCGGACTTCTTCCAGCTTTCCCGCAAGGCCGGCCATAACATACCAAAAGTACTGCTTGTGCCTTTCAGATGGGAACAACTCAGGGTCGGCTCTTAGTCGTTCTGTTTCTTTCCAAATATTCCCAAAGGAAGTGTACAATCTTCGATCTATATTCATCTTTCCACTCATAATGCTATCAACATGTATGGTGCTCAATAGGTGAACCAAATTCATTTCCATTCTACGCATGACGGCACCAAGAAACGACCCGGAGCATTTTCTTAGGCTTGAAGCATTCGCTGTTCTTTTTTTAGCTTGTGTTTAATAGTCAGACTGAGCAACTTTACCTGCGGATATTCCTTTGTCCCATCTCCTGAACGAAGTGCTTGCCTCTCCTGGAAACAAAGCGTCTTTGAATTTCCCTATCTTTCTTTTCCTCCTGGGGTTGGATGATTCCATGGTGATGTATTCGGAATTGAAAGAGATGCTGTGTAGAATTGCTGTTGCCTCAAAAATATTTGCGCGTTCGGAGGAGTGGTAAGGTATGAAGAAGTGTCGGTGAAGTTGAGGTTACCTGAAAGCGTTACCTTGGGGGATCCTTTTGTTCGGCTGCCACAATTTTGTGTTCTTCAACAAGCTACTCCTCACACACAATAATATTTGTTGTTGTCTCGGGAACCTTTTCACTTCTACCCTTCCACCAACATTTCATCTGATCAAGAACCAACAAATTTCCAGCTTTACTTGCACTTCAATTTTCGATAACGTACACCATCATCGTTTTGATTTTGCGAAGTCATTTATCAAACCCAAAAAACTTCAATCACCCATTTGTCACAAACTCAACAATATGGCTTCAACACCTTCAACACCCTCAACACCAACACCTTCGGCACCAGATGATTTCGACAACCTCAATGATGCAGCCATGTTTCAGATTCGATCTTCCGTGGAGTTTTATTTCAAATCCATACACGAGAACATGCCCGCATTCTTTCTCCCAAAGGAAATAGTCGACTCTATGGGAGCAGGAAGACTTGCAAGAGTTGCGCACAACTACGCGTAAGTTAATACTCAACTTCACTATCATGTCCTAACATTTTGCAGAAATGAGATTCGGACCGATGTTTCCATTGTCTATGATCCAGCCTTCTGCCTGTACAAGATTGCCCCACCGGAGTATATGGCTTCTAATGAGGCATTGATATACATTGACACCATCGTCTACCAACATGGCACCATAATCCCACTTCGGAAATGGGAGCTGATGATTCCAAACTCTTCGGATCTGGCATCAAACTTCGGAAAGAGCGCTCTCGTTGAAGTCGGCCCAGGAAATAGAAAAATCACGAAGCCACCAAATTGTTTCATCCTCTTCCGCCGTGACAAACGCCATCTTGTCCAGGAGAGATATCCGGATGCCAGTCTCGGTCAAATCTGTAAGTACAAATAATTTTAAAACCCGGCTTATTGAAAGCCGACGGCCTTTATAAACCAATCACAGACACTAATATTTGCTAGCGTCCATCATAGCTCAAATGTGGGCTGCTGCTGAAAAGAAAGTGAAGATGCACTATCAATCGGAGGCCATGAAACTCAAGCACCAGCACGACAATGACCATCCCAATTGGAGATGCCAGCCACGCAAATCAAGCGACATCAAGAAGCGTGCAGTTAAAAAACGCACTCCCGCAAGCTCCCCCATCTTGGTCTCAATGGCCAACTCAGCGCCTATCTCCTCCGAATAGGACACGGATATGTACCTGAAGCCCTGGATATTCGAACATCTCGAACCAATTTCAAGACAGGTTTCTCTTCAGCGCTATCCCTGAACTGGTTGCACAAGTTTGTTTCTCTTCGGAACAATAACAACCATATCCTGATACGATGTATTGTGGATGTTATAGACAAATTTGCTTTCTTTTGTTCTGCGGGTATGGGTTTACACACGACATCGCACACGCGAAATACCACCCTTGCAGAATCAAAACTACACTTGTGTTTTTACGTCGTCGATTTCGAAGGCCGGTGTTCACCAAATGGGTCCAAACTTGCAGTGGCCATCTCGATAAGTACGTTATTCAAGCACTTGTATGGCATCAACAAACTATGTGAACTATAAGCTAACCCAATGACATTAGAGCACCACATTCTATTACGATAAATTGCCAGATTTCAAGAGGGAGATGGAAGGAACTGGTTAGATGTCAAATACAGATCACGACGGGTTTCATCTGCGAGAGGATTTGCTTCGGGTTTATGTAGTCCTGGGATCTCCAGTATTGCACGGAACAAAATAACTGAGCCACGAATGTTCTATTTGAAGCAGAGAAAGTAATCCAGTATTTGTTGTGCTCGTTAATAATGATTGTTGCCAAGATGTGCCAAAGCATAAAGTGTCCCCAATGCCAATCCCTTAAATACTTTCAATCCCAGAAGAGCCATCCTCGCAGCCAAGTTATCAGAGACCACAATATGTCCAGGGCAAGCTATTGCCCGTTTCTCAGCAAGTATATGGCATAATAAGGGACAATCTATTTATTATAGCCTCCGGCGGAAAATCCAGCTATGGTCCCGTCATTGCCATACTCTATTACAGCACAATGTTTGTGTGTTGTTCCGTAACATTGATAATTGGGAATCTTTTGATAGGGTCTAACTACTTGAGAAATCGACAAATACTTTCTTTGGGATCAATTTTGGAGAAACTGGCATAGCTGATGCGAATTTGATTCTCTCATTTCTGACGCGCTACAACTTTGGCCTCAGTAAGCTATCCCGAAAAGGAAATTCCAAACTTTCCAGCTTGGGGCCCGTGCGTCATTCCGAAAAGGCAACCCCCAAACTTCCAGCTTGGGGCCCGTGCGTCATCCCAAAAAGGAAATCTCAAATCTTTCAGATTGGGGCCCGTGCGTCATCCCGAAACGAAATGATAACTTCAACCCTTCTGGCTTGGGGTCCATATATTCAGATTCGCGACTGCATTCCTTGTTGTTCCAGATTGTCTCCAACCACTGTAGGTCCAAGGTCTCTCATTGCGCCGTAGAATTGCCCGCATCTTTCTCAGCATTGTTTCTGACGACTTCTCCAAAACGTGTGGACCATGTACCATTTCTAGATTGGAAGGCCCAAGCTTGAGCCCATAGGTTCGCAAGTTCCAATATCTTCACAGATTGACGAGCGGTCACAATGCACAGGAAAACACCCAGGATGGATATATATCCTTTCACTGCCCCGAAGTTGTGTGTTCGCTGCTCCAGATAAACGTTCCACAACGCCACTGTGTGCCCCTCTCCTTTTCACCCGAAGGGCCGAGTGGTCTGGCACATATGTAGAACGACCGTCCGCAATTTATGCCAGGTTTCTTTGTCGACAGCATTCTGCATGGCTCGTTATGTTCGCAGCGAGGTGCTATACGCGTCCCAAGGATTTTGGACCACGACTCTTTGGCTACAATTGGGTCGATAATATCCTCCTCGTTGTCAATATTAACGAGAGTTGACAAATATTTAGCTTCCTTAGGGGCACTGTAGCCTTCACCGGCGTTATGTGAAGAAATATCCTCTTGGGTGTCTAGGTCCGGTCCCAACGGCAACTCTTGTCTGGGGTAGGGACTGAGAGAATGGCTACTACCAGTAGAGTTGGAGGGTGGGGTGTTGGCATTGACATTGGGCTGTCCACTCGGAGTTTGTGTTTTCGGTGTGAAGAAGCCTTGCAACGTGCTTTGGGCCATTCTCTGCCGATTCTTGCTTGTTGAACCCTTTGCATTGGCAGGTTTTGTGCGTTTCTGATCTCGTTGTAAGTGCAATTCTGCGGAGCGCTTGCCCTTGAAACTTGTGGAGTTGCCTTTTTTGCCAGTATCGCAACTCGATGTATCTCCTTCTTGTTCTTTTACAACTCCAGGTTGGGGGGCCATACTAAATGAGTCTCTTAAACCCCCTTCTGCCACTCCACGGCCATCACCTGTTGTTGGGCTTTCAGGCCTGGGTTCGCCAGCTTTAGCCAAACTTGTGAGGCTTTCTTCTTGGGTAAGAGGAGTAGCAGGCGGCATCTTGATAAACATGTCTCGAATATTACGCCTTCTATCAAATTCCGGTAGGAGTTTTGCGGAGGTGGGAAGTAAATCTTTGATGGTCCAGTCACGCTGGCGAAAGCCATCCTGAAACATTCCCACCGCATTCATAACGTCCTTAATATCAGTTTCTCGCCCATCAAGCTGTACCTTATCGCTGATGACAGCATAGACTGGACAGTGATCCGATCCCATAAGCCCTTCTTGAATATTTGACTCGGAGAACCAATCTTTACAGTCCATACTCGCGCATATATAGTCGATGCGAGATCCAAAGTTGCCTGGACGTGCATTCTTTTTCTGGTCCCAACACGTGAACATGCCACTCCGCCGATTGTGGAATTTACGGCATATATCTGTTAGAACAGGCCGAGCTCGACATTCATCTCTTTCGCCATAGACGTTGCCATGCTCAACCAAATGATTAAACAGCCTCCGAGCTGGTGTAGAGAAGAATTCTTCGGCGGTAACTCCTTCCTTTCGCATTCGCTCCTGGGCATTCGCCGTATCAAGCTCCTCCCGGATAACGTTCAAATCCCCAGCCAGTATCACTCTCTTTCCGGAATTCACTAAATTGCGTATTCTCGCATCAAGGACATTCAGAAAGCCCAGGCGAAAATGATCTCTGGTTTCATCACGGTTGGCTGGGCAATAGGTTCCGATCAAAACAAATGCAGGGAATTCAAGTATCAAGCAACGGCCTTCTGAGTCGAGTGTGGCTGCATCCAACATACAATCCCCATACTGTGATATCGTTGGATATCCGCCAATTCTCTCATCGCTAGGGAGATCAAAAAAGCTTTGCGAGCTGCCAGGGGGGCAAAGAATGCCAGTAATTCCTTCTTCGGCTCGGATTGGGGAACAGACGCTTGAGCGGGTGTAGATGGCGACCCCAGAATACCCTGTGGTGGTGCGTAAGTACAAATAACTATGTAAACTTTTGAAAATCGCGCGATCACCTTTTTTATGTTTGGGGAGACTGAAATATGCGTCCCAACCAGGCACAAGAACCATGTCATCTTGGAGGTCTTTTCTCTGGATTTTTGTCTCCTGCATAATAACTATATCTGCCTCGAGGATGTCAAACATTGCCTAGTTGATAGTCACTACGGGTTAATTTCTACTCTATTCGAGCATTAATACAGTTGAACTAACCTGGAAGGTTCTCGTTTCTCGCCATGGCTGATATCCGAAGGGATTCCTGGTGAGTGTGAGTGTGAGTGACCCCAGCTTAATCACAGATGTAAATGGTGTAAATTCCGAATTATTTCAATGCATGGCATCAAGCATGAAGATACTGACCTTATTCCATTCACTGTGACGGAATAAGTTACTGTATGTGTTTGTTTTGAGAGTAAACTTACCGTTCCAAGTCGTTATACGTAACCCCATGGTGAATTATCACCATATGATGTCAGGTGCACCAGTAAGTTCACTGCATCGTTTCCATAGACTTCTAGAAATCCAGAAATGAAGTCTCCGAAAATTTTGATGCAGGTTATCGATATATTTAGGTCTTTCAACTTGGCTCAGGACTCACCAAGAGCATCATAAAACACGTGACTGAACATACGTCGGGTGCGGCTCAATTATCTGATGACTAATCGGTTACGACTAGCGTGAAAGTCGGTCCACCTCGTCGTTCTCCGAGGCATTGTTCATTGACTTCCAATTGCATGTCATTAAAGCAACATGTTCTCTTCACGCTCCATTGTCCGTGCTGCGGCACCTCTTCGCTCCCAAACAGTGCGACAAGCTATCCAGAAACGCCTTGCACACGCCGAGGCCAAGCTCCCAGCTGGCGTTCAGGATAACGCTTTCAACCGCGAACGTCAGGCCGTCAAGGACCATGCGGCCGCTACCTCTGGTAAGTTCTGAAAAGTGATGCTAGAAAAGAATGCGAACTTGTACTGATCTTGTTGTAATGCAGATTTGTGGCGTAAACTTTCTATCTAGTAAGTCGGCCTAAATCCACTCGCCGAGGATCGGAATCCAGAGTGCCCACAGATCATGGGTAGCCATGAGAGAGCATGAGAGGGAAACGTATGAAATAATGGAGAGCTGACCGTGCACAGTGCTGTGATCCCTTGCCTGATCATTTCCGGTGTCAACGCTTACAACCTCTGGAACGAGCATTGGGAGCACTGGGCACACAGAGAGCCACTAGAGGAGCGCCCTGAGTACCCATACCAGAACGTCCGCTCCAAGAACTACTTCTGGGGAAATGGAGACAAGACTCTTTTGTAAGAAGCCACTGCAATATCCGACTTCCAAGCTGGACCGCCACATAATTGTTTTGGGGAAGAACAGTTACTAACCGGTTTTATAGCTGGAATGACGCGGTTAACCACCACAAGCCCGCTGAATAAGCTCGACTCTTTTTGTTTTTTGAAGGAGCTGAAATGGAAAAGTGACCACATCATGTGGCGATGGCTCTGGAAATAATTGCGGACAGAGAACCTGTACATTATCTTGCAGTCTACATAAACAAGTGAGCCGAGAACAGCGTCTTTATATTCTATAAACTTGAACCGTTATACTGTACGTGATATTATGAGGGGAAAGTGCATATTTGTAGTAATAGCTGTTTTAATTCTCTTTCGGCCTTTGATTTGGTCCCAGAGCTGTCATGACGGACTCCGTCTTTAATCTCTAATTTGTAATTTATGCCACCATCAAGTCGTTATACAGCCCCTTCACAATCACCACAGCCTCAACTTCTCCAAGAGCGCTAAGAATCAACGCTTTCTTCGCAATACACGCGCTCATCCTTCTCTTATCTCCCAACTTATACCATTCCCCAAAACAGCGTTCGATGCCCTCCAGGGCCAAGGTTAACATATCCTTGCGTTGCAAGCTCTGGGAAGTCGCCTGTCCTGCTTGCCCCATGTAGGCGTCGACTTGGAAACCCCACAGCTCTGCAGATAATGCGGCATCCTCACACTCCAGTGCACGTGGAATAACGGTGGTGAGAATCCGAGATGCGGCAGAGAACTCATACAACGAGGTGAGAACAGAAGCAATGATTCCTATGGCCTCCCATAAAGGTGGAAGTAGGTGCGCTCGCCAAGCTAAGGTTGCTGCACGAACTGCAACTGAGAAGCCTTTCTGTGGACGGCCACATTTGTTGAATAGGAGAGCTTTCATGTTGAGAAGCTTGAGGCGGAAGAGTATATCTTCTCCTTCGCGTTTAAACCCCAAAGATATCTCTTCGACACGACAAAGGGCGTTGTCATAATCGCCGCGCTGAATCATTAGCTCAATATGAAGAATATTAAGCTCAAATGAAATGTCCGCGTCGCCACCTCGGCATTGGAGGAGCTGCAGTAAGAGTTGGTCTGCACTATCGAGGTTTCCACCGTGCAAATCTTGCTGTACTTGCAGAATTCCACGAAATATGAGCCAGTATTGGCTTGCTTTCAGTGATCGCAGAGAGTTTGGATCTAGCTGCTCTAGTTTTGCATGGGCTTCGGTATATTGGCCATTCTGACCAAGAAGGTAGGCAGAACGACAAGAAATTTTGAGAATATCATCGAATGGGGCGAGGCGGGAGTGACTATGCAGGAAGCATTCGCAGTATGACCACGCAAGGTATGTGATGCCGAGACGGCTCCACAGAGATGACTGCAGCAACATCTGGACCCCCACGTTGCTCATCATGTTCTTATTTATAGTGAGCTGTGAACTTCTCAGGATATTTTCAAATGCGCCCGAGACGCTTTCTCCGGCAGAAAGCCCCATCTTGGCTTCACTGAGGAGAGAAGAGCCCCACAAGCTCCACATACCCGACTCTTTGGCCTTTACACGAAGAAATGTAAGGCCCTCTCTTTCTATCCCCAACATATTGGTCTTGTCGGCGGAGTTTATAACCGTTGGGTGTGCTTTGCCGAAGTGATACAACCAGCTCAAGCTAAAGTTTAAACAGCCCATATCCTTATTCTCTCTTGCTGTGGACACCGTCTCTTGCATTGCGGCCGCTGCTTCTTGATAGCATCCAAAATCGGCTTGAAGCACAGCAAGATTTAACAGTGCATACTGATAGAACAGCCTATCTCTGTTCTGCATAGTATAGTCGAAGAATCTATGCAGGTTGTCAAAAGACGTGGGATAATCCCCCGCCCGCCAGGAATCAAGAAACCTAATGCACGTTAGAAGAGACCTTGCAGTTCTGGTCAGCATCATGGATATAACCATACTTGACATAATGTGATAAGCTTGGTATCATGACATCGCCGTCAAGGATCTCCTCAAACTGTTGTTGTAGAGTCTCTGGGACTCGGTTGCCAAATTCTTCTACCATTAGCCATGCATATGTGACCGGAAAAGGGACACTTACTCTGCATCTGCTCGATCTGAAACTCAAGCAGTTTCTCAACGTCATTCGTGCTAACTAACCCGTCCGGAGATCGGCCATGATGCGTAAAGACATTGGGATAGGCCACATTGACTAAAGTTTGCAACGTATCCTGGTCCCACTCTTTGTCCGCCTCTTCCAACATTGCATCGAAGCTCCAGGTTCCCGCATTTGGATTCCTCCTTCTCCAAGTACTTAAGGTAACCTGACGATATGCAATGAAGCTTGTCCACAGGTTCAGCGTATCTTGAAACTTCAGCCTGGTGAATTCTAATTGCGCTCTTCGCACAAAGGCCCCAAACGGACTCGCCCTCGACAGTAAGATCATGGCTTGACTTGGGGGAGGGATTCCAATATCCGTGTCCATTTGGGTATCCTCGCGGGTTTTGATGAGCAGGTGTGACCTTCGCTCAAAAAAAACATGCAGCGCATGGAGTGAGTCGATATCCCACAACTTCATCAAGAATATATCCCATAATGTTCGACCTGGAAGGCCAGACGCGGACGGATAGGCGCCGAGAAGTCTCTCAAAGTCGTCGATTGAAATGATAAAATTGGCACGATCCTCCCGTGTTTCGTTGTTTGAGAAATGATCACGAGGCTTTGGAAGACTTGGAGGCAGTAAATTAGAGACAATAAACGACAGTATGGGAACTGTGGATGGTATTGGAACCGCCGAATCCGTATACAATTCGATCAGGCATAAAAGCCCGATACTGGCAGGAGTCAGGTATCTTGCCATCACGAAGGCTTCATGGGCAGATTGTGAAGGGATATAGCATGACTTGGTGTGCTATCTCCAATGGACTGTGTTACGGTTAATTGTGGCCGTATATCTCCGGATTCAAACCCATTGCTCCGTTTGAACGATCACCCAGGTGTTCCTCTGGATGCGTGTTTGGATTGGACCTTCATCCCAAATAGTCGCGTTACCTGTTTGCATCGAAAGCAAATAATTCACGTGGTCACGTGGTGTATATGGGCCTGGGTCTTCCTAGGTGATCATAGATGCTCGATATCACCCGCTCTTATTACTGTACAAGGGCTAAGCTACAAAGGTTTACTACCATTCCATCTGATATTCGCGCCATGTTTGCTCTTCAATTGGCCTTCCTCTAATCCCCCATCTTCAATAGAACCGTCCATAGTGGCATTGTTTGTTGCCCATATGCTCTCAATAGAAATATCAAACTTTCCTGGCACTCGGTCTATTAAACCAATGCCAATCGTTCTCACCTTTTGGCGCATTAGTTCCGTTTGTGGTTCCATTACGGTTCCATGGTTGGTGCGAACGAAATCATTCCACTTAATGAGAATAGTTTCCCATTCTCCCGGTTTTCGAGCATAGACCCTGTGCTGGTGTATATCGCTCGGTACAATTGATTCTGTTTGTAGGTTGACAAAGTACTTCCGCCCATCAGACTTTATACGCATCGCCAAGTATGTGTATGGGTCGATGTCCCAGAGGCTTTTTCCGAAGATCGTTGGTGGTCTGTCTCGAGTCCTCCAAGCAGCATAGCCGGTGCGTTGAATTTGAGGCTTGTTTGCTGGGAGATCAATTGATATGTTGCCGTGGAACCTTGCATACCCTCGAGAGTTATTTGTTGACTTGGAACTCGAGGAGACGTCGGGCGGGTTCCAATCGAGATTGGCTTTGGTGAATCCACCCATATCAGCGTCGGACATAACTTTACATGCGGTGGTTTCTTCCGGGCTATCGAAAGTCTTCAAAACGTAAGGAGCCGTGGGAAGCCTAACAGCTTCGCCCTTTAATGCTGCCAAGGCGAAAATCATCAGCATATCGTCATTGATGAGAAGGTATAGTAGTGTAAGGGGCGGCCTTTCGTACCTAGTCTTGAGTATCTCTGCAGCTCATCGATGCTTCGGCCAATAAAGCCTCGGTTTAAACTTCCGGTGACCCTCATTCTGACTTCTGGGAGAAGCTGTATCTCACTGCTTTCGGTCTCGATATCAGACCTCGTCTGTCCCCAGTGACTGCAGCAGTGTAAAACAAATTAATTTAAGAAAGACGCCGCTCGTATAGTATTACAAGTAACGGCATTCGATATACATTGTAGATAAAGTTCGTAGCCACCCGAACAAGACGAAAGCAGTGTCTCTTGTTAGTACTAATGCCATGTAGACAAGTTGATCGTCCGTCTATATTTTGAGGCTCAACGTCGTCGGATAAATTATGACCCCTCGGCACACCTTTGGTCCGTGCCCCATCGTAACCCACCGAACTCCCAAAGATCCAACGTCACGAAGCCAACGTCACGAAGCCAACAACAAACCTTGTAAGTTTATGAGATGCTGAGCAGCATTTCTTGAATTAAGAATGTATCCAGACTTTCTTTTTCTTTTTTCAATCTTTTATTTGTCAGCGTCTGAATCTGTGTGGCAGCTTCTAATATCCCTTAAATTATCACCACTCACCGGTACGATGATATCCTGCCTCAATCGAGGGAGCCTCAACGTTTGAAAAAATCAAAGGGCAATTACAACGACAGGTGTAAGATAGTTTCAAGAGCACCCTTGAAATTTTTGTTTTTCGTTGGTCTATACATTCATTGGAAATGTCTAATTTCTTGTTTTGTTTCACATACAATGTTCTTATTTTTCCTTCCCAGGCGCAGATGGATGGAAGACTTCGTATATGTTCGAGTCCCGAGCAATCATCCGACGATGGCGATTGTCACTAGCACTTGCTGCCGTGTTCTTATACACGTACAAGATTGTCCATTATATCCTTTCAATGCAATTGTGTCCGTGCAATAATATTTTCTTTTGTGACGTGAAGCTATATTTATACAGCCTGGAGCCAGGCTTGTTGTGCTTTCCACGGTCTCACTACAGCCCACTACAAATGGCACGGCGTTGTCCAACAAATTGCATCCCCACAATCACATTTCCCTGTATAATTCGGGCTTGTCTAATCCACACAGCTCTCCAAGCAACGGTTGACATCCAGTCGCGGTCACGAGAGGAAACGCAGTTACCACATGACCCCCCTCCTTCGCGCTTAAGCCCTCGTCTCGTGGTCAGGAACCCCCGGCGCAAAATTAAGCCGACTTGCAAGCAGGTACACAACCCCATTCAGCTTTTGAGTGCTCTCGCTGGCTCAATATTCTCAAATGAGTAAAGCGCCAATTTCTCTAGCGCGGTTCAGGATCAAATAAATCACCTCCCCCCCTTTTCCAAACCTCTTCCTTCTAACCTTCTTCATTCTGTTTACGCGTATTTTCTTCGGTCCACACTCACTTTCGTTCTACTTTCCTTATTTCCCAAGACTCACTCTCACTTTCTTTTCCTCCGTTCCTTACTCCCAAAGACTCCCAATTTCCTCTCTCCCAACCTTCCTCATTTCCCCAGACTCTCATTTCCCTTTCTTTCTTTCCATTTGTCATATACACTCTTTTCATCTGTCTTTACACACAGATTCTTCAATTTCCCCAGCTCTTCAATCTCGGCAAAAGGTAAGTGGTACTGTTTGGCACAGATGACAAGGGACTTTGTTGTACCTTGCATCGAAACATGCGGCCTTCTCATGTGGAACCAAAATTCCCATTTCCACGGGTTTACAATGAGCTAACATAGCCCATCCAGCTCTTATCACAGTCCAATACTGTCTCCAGTCATTACAATGTCCAACAAATCCAAGATCAGCGCGGCTGAAAAAGAGATCTGCTTCGGATTTATTCAGAGCCATCTGAGTGCCGAATCATCCAAGAGCACCCGTTCCAGCGACAGCGACTCTGAGCCTGCTACCAGGGATGACGCCCCTTGCCAGGACGAAGGTACGTTTTTTATGTCTATTTCCCAACATAGTTTTTAACCCTTCTTTTCAATGTCCATTTGATTTCAGCTTCATAGTGTCTCTGGCTTTCCCTATTTTAAGCATGACGGGTAAGAGTCGGATCTTGTTAACAATTATACCGCAGATGACTCCGGCGTTCTTAAAAAGGAGCAGTCTACGGGAAGCGATACTGGCAGCGTCCACACTCCAGAGCGTGGCATATCAAATGCCGTCACTGGAATTGAGTATGGATCTCTTGACATTTTGGTTTAATTTCTGCTGACAATCTTCAAGCACACGTTCATCGTTCATCCGTCTTGGCAAGGAAATAGAGGCTCAGGATCCTTTCAGTGCCTGTATTCCTTCTGATGAGACTGGAGGGTCTCCTTCTAGCCGCGGTATGCGCCGTCGTGCTGCTCGGGAGCATGTGAAGCAGCTCAGGTCTTGCCGCTCAACTCCATCCACGAATGATAAGATCATGAAGAACTGGCGTGTCGCCGAACCTACTTCTGATAATTGTTCCCCAACAAGCGCTAAGCGCAGCCATGCCAGCTCACAAGCATGTATCCCGGAGGCTGTTACTATTGACAAGAACAACTGTCAATTATATTATTCACCAGACAGCTGCCTTTTCGTTGCCAAGTAAGTCTCACCTAAACCGATTCAAACGACACTTTTTAACATGGCCATACTAGTTTGAACAGCCAACATGACGAGGTTGAGCTTGAGGCTGCAGTCACCGAGGTATTCCGTAAATATGGCACCGTTTACGTCAAGATCACCCGCGACAAGAAAAATATGCCAATGGGCTTCGTTCAGTTTACCGTGAGGTTTCTTTATATTAATAATTGGACCTCTGCTAACACCAACTCAAGAATAGCTCTGACGCTACCATTGCCAGAGTGAAGGCCAAAGGCACTGTTATTTTCGGCCGCGGGTGCCGCATTGAGTGGTCCAATGCGAACCGTATGTATACCCTACTCAATCTTGAGCTACACTTCTTAAAATAGTAACATCTTGTAGGTAACTACCATCTGACACGCCATGATGGTATCGAAGTTACCGAAGATATGGCTCGTGCAATTCTTGAGGAGTTTGGTGAACTTGAGCGTGTTCACTTTCCGTCTGAAACGGAGATTGTCATTTTCAACCTCGGCCGCGGTCCTCTGGTCACGTTCGTCAACTACCAGAGTGGCCGCGAGGCATTGAATGTAAGTTACGCCAACTATATTTGCCAATCCTTACTCACAGATTGCAGGAGCTGCGCGACTCTGATGAATGGAACTTCCAAGCCAAGATCAGTGAGCGTAACTCGTCGCCCTTCCAATCTGGAAAGTCGGCGGTCTCACGTAGCTGCTTCACTGCCAAAACCTACCTCGAAAATTACGACGTCGACAGACGCTCTATTTTCGTCGCCAATCTCCCAGCAAATACTACGGAGTCTCAGATTCACGACCTCTTTGACAACATGGGCCACATTGTCAACATCACCATTAATCGTCGCCCGTCCGTTCGTGAGGGTAGGTTTAAAATATCCATCCCCAAACTTTCACTGACTTTATTTAGGGTGTGACGTTAATGTTTTCGCATACGTGGAGTTTGCGAATCCTGGTTCCGTCCAGGATGCTATTGAGGCTATGGTAATATTCGGTGCCCCCTTCATTCGGTACTGCGAGTCTAACATAGTTCAGAATATGTATTCATACGGTGGCAGTCGCCTCAAGGTCGACCAAAAGAAGCCACAGGACATGGTCGCATCTGCTCGTCGGAAGCCTCATGTTCAACGCATCACACACGATGGCAACGGTACCACGGCGGTGACTCCATCATACTACGGGTCGCCATATCCATACATGGGATACCCGCCAACCCCTTACACTGGCAGCACCTATCCTGGATATGCTCATTATCCCTACCATATGGCACCTTACTGCTACCCTGGCAGCCCAGGCTATGCCGCAACCCCAGTCTCCGACAACGGCAACGGTCACGGCCATGCCACTACTGGCCCGCCTCCGGTATTTGCTATTCCAACTCCGTATGGACAGGTTGATTACTACGGCCAAAACCAGGTGCTTCCGTACGCTGTTCAATACGGCCCGCAGGCTCATATCTTCCAACACACAGCGACTGGCGACGGCACAGATGCTAATGTTTTCAACACTCCTTCTGGTAGTGGCGAAGCTACCGATTCGTACCAAAGTGTCTAATGAGCACGCCGCATCTTGTGCCCTGGGCATTCTACGTTGATGTGATGGATCGCTCATTCATCCGATCATTTCATCCCCAAGCAACAAACATTCTCGCTCTACCGTTCTATCAACTGGCTTTTATCATGGCTTTCTCCGCGCCAGTGCTGATGGATATGTCTGCTTCAATTTTTCCGGCTCAATGCAATTCGCTTTGTTGATATATTATGCTACTCGTGGGCCTTCAGGCTGGTCCGGCCAGGATGTCCTGTACCAAGCGTCCTGTCTCAACGCTCTGAGCTACTTCAGCTCTTGCGATGGGATTTCCGTGCCAGCCCATGGCGGCTTGCCGAGAAATATATCAGATGGCATTGCAAATTTCAACAAGCTCGTTATTGTGGAAACACTTTGTTTTCAAGGTTTATCATGCTGGTGGCATGATTTTAATGGTAATATTGGCCTGCTCCGCCGGTTTCTGCATAATCGTGGCAAATCCGACATAGGATAGGGTCCAAACACCCAAAAGAAAGCAATTGCTTGCGGCTATTCTAGTTAAACTGCTCGGGCTAGTTCCTGTACATAGTAGTTTACAATAATAAACAGCTTTCTGTAAAGTTTTGCGAATTTCCGGGCTGGATATAATTTTTGAAAAGTGCGTGGTCTTCGATAATATAAACATAATCAATCAACCCTGGCTGTCGTCCTCTGTACGGCTAGAGGCGGCATAGCGTTTGGTGATGGTTCGGGCGGCACGTGGTATGGCAGCTAAAAGTCACTAACTCGATTAGAAGTGCATCCAAGAGCCAAAGCTAAAGCTAAAATGGCGATACCGGACTGGTGTGTCAATTTCTATTTCTTGTACGTACTTGTACCTTTATTTATTACACCTGTACTTGGCTATTTATTGATGCCCCCACTGCCATTTTTATCTTTCTATCTTATCGTTTTCCATTCCTGTGACGCCAAATCTAAAAGAAAAACTTCAACAAACCTTCAAATCTTGAAGTCAACTCGCCGAACAGTTTCTATCGTGTATTGCTAAACCGAGACATAAAAGCTCCAATAGTCACGCCATGGGACAACCTTCCACGCAGGCATCAAATGCCCTGATCTATATCACCTATGGCTCCTTCCTGTGCGACTCTCCCATTAAATCTTTACTACCAGTCTCTCCTGAAGACGAGAAGGGTATTTCAGAACTAACTTGCCGTGCCTTCAGGATTTTTGGCTGTGCCATCGCATGGCGGCTCCGGCATCAGACGAAAGACGAGTTCCTCTCCAGCAACAGAACGCAGACTGGTTAGATAACCTCCACACAACCCTTCCGTGTCTGGCGTCAATCCTGTCCCCCAACAGCTGCAGCGCCTCCCCCAATTGACCCCCCCCCCATATTAGAAAAACAGCTGCTAATATTGATTCATAGCCGGACCGTTGGCGCTTAACTTTGTCGCTTCTGGTAAGTACTTTGCAGCGCCTTTGTTTTCGATTCGGTGAACGGCGGCAGCAACTCTCGTATATATATATATACGGATTCCCAGCACGAACAAGCAACACGAATATCGCCCAAGAGAGTGAAAACTCTCCGACAGATCCCAACTGCAAGCCATGAGTTATTAAATCATAAGGTTCGTATTTGCAGAAAATACCATGTACGCCTCGAACCTTCTCCTTGGCACTCTAGAGCAGGCATTTTGCAATTTGGCTGTGTTGGCTTTGGAGGCCGAGGAGGTGGCAGAGAGCGGGCATTGTGTGGCTTCACTACGGGCGCTGAACCTGGCAAATACTGGGATACACCTCTTCTCTATGTTCACGTAGGGAGAGATATCTCAGTGTTTTGCCCAGGTGAAGCTGAGATTGTACCGTGATTACTCGATCAAGTTAATGCTTGCGTGGGAAAGTGCTGCCGTCTCGAAACCCCCTTCCCCCCATTGTTGCAGACTGCTAACATTAGATTGTTTTTTTCAATTAAACAGCCCTGGGTTCCGGTATTCTGTTCTCATACCCGCAACTGGCTGCTCTTACTGGCGTGCAAGGCGTGATCGTCTATGCCGTTAGTTCAGCGGCTCCTCTTATGATATTTGCTATCCTTGGCCCGATTATTAGAAATAAATGCCCCGAAGGCTTTATTCTCACAGAATGGACAAGACAACGATATGGTGTTGCTACAGCTATGTTTCTCAGCTTTCTCACGCTGGTCACAATGTTTCTGTACATGGTAGCAGAGCTCTCTGCAATGCAGCAAATCGTCGGTGCTTTGACTGGAATGGATGGCCTGCCAGCAATCATCGTGCAAGCCGTCGTAACGACGATATATACCTGTAGGTCATCCTTGCCTGTTTCTGTTCTTTTGCTGATCGTCGTAGCTCTCGGTGGCTTCAAAATCTCATTTATAACCGACAATATCCAAGCAGTCATGGTCTTCTTTTTGGTTACAGTTGCTACTATCACCATCGGGGTCAAGACGAATGTGGATCGCAGCCTAGTTGATTCTTCCGGCTTACTAAATCCTACTCTTCTGGGCTGGCAACTTCTGTATATTCTTCCAGTCGCCGTCCTCACAAATGACTTCTTTCTTTCCAACTTTTGGATCCGCACTTTCGCCTCTCGAACTGATAAAGACCTCTTCATAGGGGTCTCAAGCGCCTCAGTTATAGTGCTTGTCATCCTGACGCTTGTTGGTGTAACGGGTCTGCTCGCCGTCTGGACGGGGGCATTAGCTCCTGGCGAAGACGGCTCCATCGCCTTCTTCCTTCTTCTGGAAACACTACCCAGCTGGGTTGTCGGAATTGTCCTGGTCATGACTGTTACGCTTTCTACAGCAGCGTTTGACTCCTTCCAGTCAGCCATGGTTTCTAGTGCTTCGAATGATCTGTTCAGGAACAAACTCAACATCTGGGTTATTCGAGCTGGGATAGTGGCGCTTATATTTCCTGTCGTTGTGATTGCTCTCAAAGCGCCGTCGATCCTGCAGATATACCTGATCTCCGACCTTGTTTCTGCCTCGACCATTCCTGTATTGGTTATTGGCCTTAGCGACCGCTTCTACTGGTGGCGCGGATTTGAGGTTGTAATCGGCGGTCTTGGTGGAATTCTGACAGTATTCATCTTTGGAACAATCTACTTCGGGAATGCCCTTGATGGCGCAAAATTGATATTGCTTGAAGGCGGTCTATACGCCAATGATTGGAGTGCATTCGGTGCTTTTGTCGCTGCTCCTTTTGGAGGACTCCTTTGGGGCTTTGGTGCATTGGTCGTTAGACTGAGCTTTCAGTGGCTTATTGCGAAGATAAAGGGGCAACGCTTTGATTCCCTCGATAAGCCAGACTACCTCACACGTCCTCGGATTGTGGACGCCAATGAATATACCGACAGCGGCGACATCACGGCCGCCGACGAGGGAGTTGTCACGTCACATCCGAAAGGGAAGTTCTTCTAGAGCTGCCAAGACCATAATAAGTTCATTGAGTTGCTCCGTTGCTCATACTGCGAGGGGTATTACATGCTTGTCGATTACTGAATAATCGAAACTCGACGAGGGACAATCTAATAAGGTATTAGTTATTATATACTATACTAAACTATTACTATATATACTACCATACTCATCGTGCATAAGGCCATATAAAAAATAGGTGAAGATTTTGTGTGTTGTTGGAAGGTAGCATTTAGTTCCATAGTACCCAGATTTACTATAAAATCATATAAAAAACCCTGTGCAGCGAAGATATTTCTCGTGGATTTATTCGTGATTAACGAGGCTACCGCGACATGTTATTAGTCTTGGGAGTTTTCTTCTATTTAGTTCTGATCGAAGTATTCTACACATTGTTTCTATACATGGCACTTATGCACTGACGCTGGCATGCTAATATCGTACAAAACTTGCCCTTCCTTATCTTTCACGTCTTCACTCCAGTGCTTTTCTTTTAGCTTCCTCGATGGCTTCCAAGGTGGTTTCCTCTGTCGTTCCCCAAACCATCCAGTCATTCTCTTTCCCCTCCCACAGCATTCTCTGAATTACCACATATTCCATTACGTCCCTCTCCTCGCCCGTACCCGCCACCAGGCTCCCATCCGCTTTATACCTACTTAGCCTCTGCCTGCTGCAGATACGCACGACGGCCTGGCGAACCCCAGCATCATCAACTGGCAGCGTCGCAGCGCGATTACTCATTACTCGTGGCTTGCTCGTGTAGTTTATAACTTCCCACTTCCACCGCTCGCCGCGAGGTCGCGTATGGATGCGCGATGCGAAAGATTCATAGAGGCCTTCACAGGTTATCTTCTTTAGTAGCTCAATGTTGCCAGCGGCGAAGGCAGTATACATCTGCTGGTGTAGCGCTACAGCCGTTGGTGCGGTTTTCCGAAAATGGATTTTGAGGCCATGCTTCCGGTGGGACCATCGATATATGGTCATTATCATAAGATCGGCGGCTTTGCGCTTCAATCGTGCCCATTGTAACTTGGCGAGGGCGTTTGGGGACGCGAGCAGGGAGGGACGGTTGGCACTCGACGGGGCGACGATGGTGTCTGTTGAGGGGTATATCAGTAAAAAACCTCGTTATAGCGAGACATTCGCAAAATCCGGGGCATACCTGGTAGCAAGCCAAAATCGGACGTCATTTGGCTCATCTCTTTGGCGGCAATGCGTACACTGCGCTCCGATGGGATCCTAGGCTGCTGTGGCTGCTGTCTGCTGTTGAAGGCACAGCGAGGGAGACCATGACTAAAGGATCGAGTCTGTAAAGGAGGAGAGTGAAGAGCTAAGCCCAGTGCTCGCCGTCGTATCAAATGTGCCATATTTGCGTTTTCCGGCCGTGGCAGTGGCGCGTGGACTGGGGCAAGTTACCAGGAATTGAAGATGCTGGAGCTTTTTTCGAGATCGCTCGGGAAAGGTTAGGCCCGACCAGGTGGCACAGGCGGGGACCACCACGACTAGAGTACTTTTAAGTGCTTGATAAAATGGGAACCTACCTTTCGTACCATGTATATGTTTGAAACAAAAGAAACATGTTTGGGAAGCATAAGGACACAATGTTAGTACCTTTGACTAGAATTATTACAATATGTTGTCACAACATCAGTTAGCTAACCCTTGTATTAGCAGCCAGTAAATAACATTTAGGCCTTCGACATCAACCTTGGCGCCATTCCTCTCAAATATTTATGCTTGAACTGTACGCGTGCATGTTCTGAACTACTGCCACTTTCGTCGACAATCTTTTATCCTTCTATTTTATTTACAACTGGAAAACGTAGTCGCTATTTTGTGGCTCAACCGACTATTGGGAAAGTTTCCGTGTGCCGACCACCGATTCCCTATCCAAACAAAGCAACCTCACAACACCAATCTCGAGCAACAACCGCCAACACCTTGGAACCACCTCCCTACCATCCTCCCACCAACACCTAAACCTGCAATGCGGCAGCACATGCCGTAATCCC
>JPKD01002207.1:0-10410 GCA_000750935.1 Pseudogymnoascus sp. VKM F-4519 (FW-2642)
CACCCCATCAACCCTATAATCCTCCGCCGTACTCTCCACATCCCCCTCCTCCTCCTCCGCCACCACACTCGGCGCCGCACTAGTAGCCTTACTCCCCGGCCCCTCAAAGATACCTCTAATAGCATCATAATTAATCCTCTTACTCCACGTCCTCTCCTTCAGCACCTCCACCGCAGCTTCCGCCGGCGAACTCGCCGCCCTAGTCTGCCCTTCTCCGATGCGAGGGCGCTTGACTCTGTTGCGCCGGGCTTTGGGGGCTTTATCGGCGATTTTTTGGTTGTAGAGTTTTACGGCTTGGTCGCGGAGCCAGTCTTTATTGGCGTTAACCCAGATGTGCTCCTTAATCGCCGCCTCCGCCTCAGAAAGCAGACAATTTGCTACCTCGGGATCGTCGGCGAACTCGGATTCATCGACTGAGGCGGTCATGGGGATGGATACCTGCGGCGCCTGCGCGTAGGCTAGCATGGCGTGGACACGGGCGCGCTGCTCGGCGGTGGCGAAGGCTTTGGCGTGCTCGATTGTGTGGGGGTCAGCGATCATCTCTGAGATCTCGTCTTCGATTTCCTCTTCGTCTTCTTCCCACGCTTGGTCGACTACTGATTTCGCAGCCTGGGCGGGGGTCGGGGATGTCGCCTTGCCGTTTGCTTTCCCGGGGGACCCAGGCGAGGCGGAGGTCTTGAGGGCGCCGTCGCCGGGGAGGAGATCCTCGCCGTATTCCGCGACGAGGCGATTGAGGGAGTCGTCGTTGTCGGTGTTTTCCAGCAGCGCGGGGTCGATGGGGATTGTCCTCGCCGCCGGGAGTGGGGGAACAGCGAAGCCATCAGCGTCGCGGCGGACGGCGCCAGAGGGGTTGATTTCCAGCCCTGGATCGATGGAGGAGGCTACGCTGGACTGGCGAGACGCGGAGTCAAGAATGCGCTGGATTTCCGATTCCTCATCATCCCCCTCTGGCCCCTCGAGCGGGTGGCGCTTCCGCTTCCGCTTCTTCTTAGTAGCGATGTAGGACTCGGATTGCTGGTAGAACGCTGGCGGGTCATGCGCGGACTCGAGGAATTGGTTACTGAGGAACTCTTCGACGGTGAGGTCGCTGCTGGCTGTGACCTTGAATTCCTCGAGGCGCTTTTGGATCGTCGCGGTGGTGACTTTGACGATGTATACGACTTCCTTGACGGTGCGGCGGAAGTTGTGCATGCGCGCTGCGAGGATCAGACAGGCGCCGCAGATGCCGGAGGGGCGCCGGCCCATGACCATCCAGTCGAGGCTCATGCGTTGGACGAGGCGGACGGCGGATTCGGCGACTTTGGTGGTGTCTTGCCCGAATTCGAGTTTCGTTGCGAAGCGGTAGATTAGGTCTTCGGGGAGGACGGGCATGATGCCGTCGGCGCTGATGGAGATCTTTTGGTGCAGGGCTTTGAAGGTGTGGCCGAGTTTGAAGACATTGACCTGCCAAAATGTTAGTATATTTCCCCTAATGCAGAGGGGAATAAACTTACTCCGCAAGAGTCTGCAAAATCGATCAACATGACCCTACAAGGTCTCTCTTTACGTGCCGCTGTATAAAGACAAACGGCAGCAACTGTATTCATCCTCCTTCCCTGGATGAAGTTGTTCATAGCAGCAAGCTTGAAGATCTGCACACCACTATTGAGCACCGACTCCGGAATCTTATGTTCACCCGCGAAACCCTGCATAATTCGTTTCCCTAGAACTCAGTCAGCAACTTCATCCCTTAGGTCCCATCCATCACTAGATTTCACATACCTTCTCGAAGCGTCTTCTCCCTATCTTCAGTTCCGCCTCCCGCTCTCTGAAACGCAGGTCCCATACTCTTCGCCGCTCCCGACCCCGCGCCCACAAAACTACCCTGCACGACCGCCGCTCCCGACGCGCTCTCTCCAAACTGGATCTCCGACACTATCGTCGACTCCTCCACGATAGTACCACAAGTCTTACAGATTCCATCTTCGATCTTGGGCGCGGGACATGTCTTATTGGGGCATAGTCTGCGAGCCTTCGGGGGGCCGACAGGAGGAGGTGGGCGCGCCACAGGTGTCGGGGCACGAATTGGCCTGATGGTGCTGAGAGGGTTGGGCCGTTTGACCTTCGGGGGATTTGGGGTTCGCCCCATGGTGGATGGGTGATTGGATTGGCAGCTTCTTGGGGTGCTTGGCTGGTTACCCCGCAGTGTATTGATCGCCGCGAGAATATCGCAGTTATCGCGGTGGTTGTGTGAGTTGCTTCAGGTAGATTGAGAGGTAAATAGCTGCACTGATCAAAGTGATAACTTTATGGATGATGGAGGTTGGGATGTTCGATGGATGCGCGTGTGTGGTGATGATGGGGAAGGTCGAGAGTCTCGAAATCGGGTGGTGGGCTGGTTCAGATGAAATTTCCTGGCTTGTGGGGTTTGGCGGTCGGGGAGGTTAAGCGAGTTTTTTTTAACTTTTTCTGGAGGGGAAAAGCTTCGCTTAGCCTTGTGGAGGTGAATTTTTGGCAGGACAACGACTCTGTCTGTGGCCGTTTGGTAATGGGAAATATGGAGCTGGGAGTGTAATATTAAATTTACGATTTTTAAATCTGTAGTGAGATTGATGCAGATTCACTTTTTGGAGACATAGGTCAGCGGTTCAACTCTGGATCGAACGTTATTCACAAGTATGTCTCACAAGCGAACTTGATAAGGCGCGGGGTATTTCGCCGGTTTGGGGCAAAAAAATCACTCCAAGAAAATTCAGTCAAAGAGCGCCGTGTGGAAAGGAATAATGAAGCACAGCTCCAACAGAAAATACCTCAAGATCTAAGATTACAATCTAGTCAAATAGATATATATAAGAAAACGGCAAAAAAGAATACCGTAGACGAGTTAACTCGTCTGAAGGGTTATAGTCCCTTCGCCCGGAATCGAACCGGGGGCCCCCGGATGATTTGCGTTACATTACAGTCCGATGCTCTAATCCAACTGAGCTACAAAGGGGTATTGGTGATGGGTTACCGCTTATGGAGACCCTTGAATGCTACGTGGAATGATGGATATCCACTGAAAACGCAAAACCTCAAATCTCACTCAGATCTTCCCAGCCATGTATGTCCCACGGTGTTATGCTACGTAGCAGTGTTTTGCAATCCATATATTCATTATATATGTCAAATCAAGAACAGATTAACAGTAATAAAACTCTTTGTTCGCCAGCCGTACAATAGCCCCTAACTCCAACCTTTCCTATTCCTTAAATCCAGATATCTAACCAGCCGCAATCTCCTTCTCCTGCTCTTCCCAATCACCCTCATCCTCAGCGTCCTCATTCACCGCCATCTCCGCATCTCCCTCCAACCCCTCGCTATCCCACTCATCCACATCCATCTCATCGTACTCATCATCATCATCTTCCTCCTCGCCGTCCTTCTTGGCACCTGCACCGCTGGCCTTCTTCTCCCTCTTCTTCCTCTCTACGTTCTCTTTCTGAATCTTCTTCCTCGCCTCCTTCTCTTGTCTCCTCTTCTCCCAGACCTTATCCATCTCCTTCAGCTCCGCAGCGGTCTTGTTGATGTACTCGTGCCACATGACCTTTCCGTTGCAAACACCCTCCTCGACCTTGGTCATGCGAAGTCTCATCCGCGGGCCCAACTCAACGAGCTTGACCGCACGCTTCTCTACACCGGGCGCATCGCCCTCCTTTCCTTCCGCAGCTCTCGCGCGTTGCCTAGCCTTGCTGTTGAGAACCTTTCTAGTCGTAGACTCCAGCATCTCAACCTCCGCATCAGTCTCCACCTCACTTCCAGACGTCGCATCAGTCATGTAACCCTCTCCATTCTCGCCGCCAATCATGAAATCCGCAATATCCTCCAGCTTTCCCAGATTCGGTAAGCTGGCCTTGCTCTTCTTATTGTTGCCCTGGTGAAGCAGCTTCTCAGCAGCGTTGAGGCGGCGCAGCGGTCGTGACAGGCCCGTCTTCTTGGTTGTGATGGCGTAGTGGCGGAGGTTGATAACGTATGAGCTGTCATCGTTGGGGTCGATTTCGCGGTTCAGGAGGAGAACGCGGCGGATGGATGAGAGTGGTGTGGCTTGGGGAGAGATGGGTGGGAATAGGGACTGGAACATGGTGGTGGTGAGGGACTCGAGGTGGCGGGGGACTTTGTTCTTTGACTCCGGCTTTGATTCATCGGCAGCTGGGGCTGTAAAGTTGTTCATGACGAGCTGGGGTGGGTTAGTTATGTCCAAATAATATACAGGAATGCGCATAACATACCAACGGCGGTGAAAGGTATTCCTTTCCACCTCCCTTCGGGTGCTTCAGTGCCTTCTTAACATCCTTGCAGAGCGAATATTTCTCGACTCTGAAGTGAAGCGTTGGCCCTCTCGGCGTAACAGCCAAGCGCATGTTCGTGTTCCCAGACTCCGACCTGGAGAAGAGCATAAGATGGGACACACCCAAGGGGCCAGCCATCGTAAGATAATCTCGCAGCCTATTCGACCTCCTCTCCTTTAGTCTCGCAGCAGTCCCAGGCTCCATCATCAATCGTACATCCTTGACCAACTGGCTTACACTCGGTCCCACCTCGCCAGCGCCAATGCGAATAACCATGCTCTTCGGCGTGCGATTGACCTGGTTCGCAGTAACCATCTTATTCTCGCCGCCCTTGGCCCCGACATGAGTGCGCTTCTTGGTGCGTTTATGTGCCATTTTTTTGCGTCGTCTTGCAAGCTAGCAAGTTGCAGTTGGGGTTATGAAAAGTCAGGAATAATTTCGAGGCTGTAGTAACTTTGCGCTACAAATTAGCGCAGGGATTGCGATAAGCTGATAAAGATTTTCTCGGGAGCCACAACTTTCTTTCGCTGGACCGTTATGGGACGCTTTTGAACATTAAACACAACAATGTCGTCTGTAGTAAAAAAAAGGAAGATTACTAAAGATGTTGCATCTGGAGATGTACCAAAGACGACGAAAACAGTAGCGCCAGCAGCTTCGGCGAGGACTAGCAGCTCCCCCACACCTGAAGCCGCTGAGAAGGCGGGTGATGTGGAAGTCGACGCAGAAGATGTTGCGCCCAAGACATTCAAAGACCTCGTACGGATCCCGATATACATTTGACATACTCAATGCTAATTCCTTACAGGGAGTCATCGACTCGTTATGCGAAGCCTGCGAATCCCTTGGGTACAAGAGCCCAACCCCGATCCAGCAGGAATCCATCCCCCCCGCCTTAGCTGGACGCGATCTCATCGGCCTCGCAGAGACTGGTAGTGGAAAGACGGCGGCATTTGCTCTGCCAATTCTACAAGCTCTGTTAGATAAACCACAGCCTCTGTTTGGACTGGTTCTCGCCCCAACTCGTGAACTGGCATACCAGATCTCCAAGTCCTTCGAGGGCCTGGGCGCTCTCATCTCAGTCCGATGCGCCGTCATCGTCGGTGGCATGGATATGGTCACTCAATCCATAGCCCTAGGCAAGAAGCCGCATATCATCGTTGCGACCCCCGGCCGTCTCCTTGACCACCTGGAGAACACCAAAGGCTTCTCCCTCCGCGCCCTAAAGTACCTCGTCATGGACGAAGCCGACCGACTCCTTGACCTCGACTTCGGGCCCATCCTCGACAAGATCCTCAAAGTCCTCCCCCGCGAGCGCCGCACCTACCTCTTCTCCGCAACCATGTCCTCCAAAGTCGAGTCTCTCCAGCGCGCCTCCCTCCGCGACCCCCTCCGCGTGCAAATCAGCACCAACAAGTACCAGACCGTCTCGACCCTCCTTCAGAGCTACCTCTTCATCCCCCACCCCCACAAGGACACTTACCTCATCTACCTCCTCAACGACTTCGCCGGCCAATCTGCTATCGTCTTCACCCGCACCGTGAACGAGACCCAGCGCCTTGCCATCCTCCTGCGCACCCTCGGCTTCGGCGCCATCCCGCTGCACGGCCAGCTGTCGCAGTCTGCGCGTCTAGGTGCGCTTAATAAGTTCCGCGCTGGATCGCGCGAGATTCTCGTTGCTACTGATGTTGCGGCGCGTGGTCTCGATATTCCGTCCGTCGATGTGGTGCTGAACTACGATCTTCCACCGGATAGCAAGACGTACATCCATCGTGTGGGTCGTACAGCGCGTGCGGGGAAGTCGGGACATGCGATTAGTATCGTCACGCAGTATGATGTGGAGATCTGGTTGAGGATTGAGGCGGCGCTGGGGATGAAGCAGAATGAGTATAAGTATGTTAAGGATGAGGTGATGGTGTTTAAGGCGAGAGTGGAGGAGGCGCAGAGGCATGCGAGGAATGAGATGAAGAACTTGCATGAGGATCGTGGAAACAAGGGAGCTGTGCTTAAGGGGAGGAGACCGGCGAAGCCGGGGAAGAGGGGGAGAGATGAGATGGATAAGGAGGAGGGTTGAATTAGAGCCGAAAATAGGGATGGGTCTGGGATGTGGAGTATGGTGGCTTGCACGATTATTGTTATATTCATGAGGCGTCTTGTCGTGCGGTATATATCCGTAAAATGGCAACAATATTTCCAATATCTAAACGGCATTGATATATGCCAATAGTGTGCTCGTGATGTTTTTCTCTGTTAAGTGCTGTGGGATGAAAAGTTTAGGAAAGCAGGATGAAATAAATAATCTCAAATTAAAGCAGTAGATAGTAATTCCGTATGTGGTCCTTTTCGCACCAGATAAATAGGCTTATTACTTCTAATATCATTTAATGGTATTCCTGGGTATCTTAATTAAGCTCCATGAAGCGACGCCACAATAGAGTCCAACTTTTAAAACTCAAACCTGCCCCTATTAAGCCTTCAACCTAGCGCCTGCAATATCATTTTGCGAATCCTTCAGGAGAAAGCTACAACAAAGTATTAGCAAATGCCGTATCACACAACACCAGGGAACTTACTTATAAAACAACACCGTCGGAAACACTGTCCCCAGATGCCACAACGCATGAGCATCCAAATGCCCCCCTATCGGCGGGAAATCCAACAACTCCAAACTCATCGCAATCATGACCCAGGCTACCACAAGTCCCGGCCACACCGCCCACATGCGCTTCGACTCTCGATACCGCGTGATAGAGAACCACGTCCACATCGCATTCTGCAGGATCCCCGCTGCGATGTTCGCTGCCATGTTGTACGTGTAGTCCCACGAGTAGTACTTCAGGTACGTGACGTGCGCCAGGAACAGGATAATACACAGCGTCGTCCACGCGCGGACTACGCTCTTCGCCCGCGCGCCGCCCTTGTCGAGACGGAAGACGCGGATGGGGGTGTAGTATAAGCCATAGAGCACGTTCGCTCCGGCGCCGAAGTAGTCCAGTTCCTCCGTCAACTGGAAGTCCCGGGTATGGAAGATGGAGCTGGCGATCCAGCTAGCCATGCCGACGTAGGCGAGGTTGACGTAGAATTTCCGCAGCGGGTATGATTTTGGTATGAACTTGCGGATCTTGTGAAGGCCCTGGTAGTGCGCGGCGTAGTTGAGGAGGGAGAAGATAACGGAGAGGGGCTCTTGCATGCCCAGGATGCGGTGGAAGGGCCACTTGCCGTGGAATTGGACGATGGGGAGGGGAGGCTCGGAGGAGACGCGCATGTCGGTGATTATGTGCTGGCAGGTGTAGTCGCATTCGGCGGGGCAGGTCCAGAGGAGCAGGCGGTGGAAGAGAGCTGGTCGCGTGGTCAGTTGGGGGAGAGCTGTGGGGGAGCGCTGGACGTACCAACGGAGGAGTCGCCATTCTTGCAGTTCTCTGTTTTGCAGACCTGGAGACTGGTTAGTAGGGGAATAGGCAGGAGGAAGCTGGGGCAGTGTGACGAACCTCTAGGCATTTCCGAAACTCCGGCAGTCTGTCACCCACTGAGGCAGTGGTGGTCCCAATCAAGAGGCATAGGGCGAGAAGGAGAAGAGGGAGGCCTCCAATGTTTCGTAGATACCTCAGTATCATCTTGAATAGTGGCAATTGGAGGTCTGGGCCAAGCCTTCGAGGTTATAGTTGACTCTTGGGAGCAACTCTTGTTTTGCTGTGATGCTGGTCCTACGATGCACCATCAAGACATGCGGCCCAAATCCGCATCCCAGAACAGTCTAGCGCCATCTTGAGCGGCTATAACCGTGGAGAAAACTGGCTCTCGAATCATAACGGCCATTTTGAATTTTAACGGGCATTTACAGTGGGGGAGATAAAAATTCAGGATGTAAATAAAAAGATCGGGTTCGCCCCAGTGCGTTAAGTCTTGGCATCATACATTCCCCACGCAAACACCCCTCCATTCTCTCTTTCTTATATTTCTCTCACCGCAACAAACCTTCTTGTATAAACATCTTACTTCTGTTTTTGCAGCGCACCCTTCCTCAATACCCTTACCTACCTATCCCTACGATCTCCAACTATGGCGACCGATCTTAAGACCCTGGCGCCGTCCGAGGCCCATTACTTCAACAGGTGCGTGCATGGAGATGTTCGAGAATTTGTAGACAAGCTTTTGCTAATATTCTTGCCAGTTACAACCACCATGGTATGCACATACACAGCGCCACTTATCCCTGTTCCCCTCCGCTAACCAGACTTTCGCAATAAAGGCATTCACGAGGAGATGTTGGTAGCTATGCCCGTTTCCCAGGTTGCAGAAATCCCTTATCTGACAATTTTTGCAGAAAGATGAGGTCCGCACCAGGTCATACATGAACGCTATTGTGCAGAACAAGCACCTGTTCAAGGACAAGGTTGTGCTCGATGTTGGCTGTGGAACTGGTATTCTCAGCATGTAAGTTGCTACACTCTGTCGCTCACTATGCGCCGCCACTGACTTCAGTCTCCAGGTTCGCGGCCAAGGCTGGCGCAAAGCACGTTATCGGTGTCGACATGTCTACGATTATTGGCAAGGCAAAGGAGATTGTCGAGGTCAACGGCCTGGCCGACAAGATCACCCTCCTACAAGGAAAGATGGAGGATGTTGTGCTCCCATTTGACAAGGTTGACATCATCATCTCCGAGTGGATGGGATACTTCCTTCTCTACGAGTCCATGTTGGACACCGTCCTCTGGGCCAGAGACAAGTACCTCGTTCCCAACGGACTGATCTTCCCCGACAAGGCCACCATCTTCATGGCTGGTATCGAGGACGGTGAGTACAAGGATGAGAAGATTGGCTTCTGGGACAACGTCTACGGATTCGACTACTCTCCCCTCAAGAAGACCGCTCTCACCGAGCCCCTCGTCGACACCGTCGAGATCAAGGCCGTTGTCACCGACCCCACCGCCGTCCTCACTCTCGATCTCTACACCTGCACCATCGCCGACCTTGCCTTCACCTCCCCCTTTGTCCTCGAGGCCCGCCGCGATGACTTCGTCCACGCCCTTATCGCGTGGTTCGATATCGACTTCACCGCCTGCCACAAGGCCATCCGCTTCTCCACCGGCCCACACACCAAGTACACTCACTGGAAGCAGACCGTCTTCTACCTGCGTGAGGTCCTTACCGTGCAGCAAGGCGAGAAGATCGAGGGTGTCCTCACCAACAAGCCCAATGAGCAGAACCCGCGTGACCTCGACGTCAAGATCTCGTACAAGCTCGAGACCGAGGACGTCACGAGGACGGCCGAGGGCGCGTGCGAGTACAAGATGTGTTAAATGGGGCGGTGAGTGGTGTTTTGGGACGGCACCTGGCGGCTTAGAGCGCGGACCGTTCCCACTTGATCTATGGTTTTGATTTTGCGGAATGTGGATGGATGAATGAATGAGTTTTGTTATTTAGATTGGCGTTCAGATGGGCCGGGCATAGGGATAGCTCCTACTTATGATGCATAGTTACGGTACGACATAATGTCACGAACCAGACTCGCGGTTGCATATAATAGTCGACGCAGCCTGAAAAGCGTTTTGACTGACCATTGAGTCGGATTAGAAGGAATATAAGGGATTGATCTGAAAAAAAATCGGTTTGCCTTGTGAGAGATGTCGAAGGAATGTGTTGAAATGACTGCTCGGTGAGATTCATGTGTAGTAGCTCAGGTAATACTACTGCAGGTAGTACTGTCGGAAGTTTTCATGTAGGACAATGATGCTGTAGCCAAGATCCTTAAATCTAGATTTCCGCCACGCCGAGGATATGGAAGGCTGGCTTGCCGCATTTGATCATCACTAGCCTGACTTTCTCTCTAAATCACAGTGAATCAGAAGACTCATATTAATTTAGTAGTACATTTATAATTTTTCTACTACGCACACTGAATTTCTCCATGTAAACTACCATTTCCTTTAAAAAAGTAAAAACCCATAATAAATCCGTGGCGCCCCTACCTTATCGATCTACATCTCCATGATCCGCCCCGATAACTCTAAATTTTTATTCTGCCAGGGATCCCTCCGCGACGTCGGGACTAGCCGAAAAAAACATTTGAAACCTCCCGACCTCACTTCCTCCCCCAACACCT